>CAKNXH010061673.1:1296-76922 GCA_932178445.1 Andricus quercusramuli
TTCAAGTAATTCGACGAATTCAAGTAATTCGACGAATTCAAGTAATTTGACGAATTCAAGTAATTCGATTTGATTAAATCGAAGCAATTTGACTGAATTGAAGAATTCAAGTAATCGATTAAATCGAAGAATTCAAGTTTTTAGACGTAAACTCGAAAAGAAATTTCTTCTACCTTGATGTATCAAATCGAGTTGAACGTAATTAGTGGAATATTCTTCTTTGTACCGGAAACTACTATTTATACTTGTATTGTTATTGTTATTTAAATCTACTATGTTCTGAATTGGTTTGTATTCAAACTTATTATTCACCGAAACTAACACCAACACCGAAACTTATTTTTCATCGAAAAACACAATTTATACTTGAACGTGTATGAATAAATGAAGGACAGCGGTCCAAAAGGGGGTAAGGGACATTTTTACAACTTTTCAGGTGAGCGAAAAAACATTTTGTAAAATCGAAATCACCATTTAGAGTTAAAACAAAAGTCCACTCCCGAGCTGAAGTATTACTGATTTGAGGCCAAAAAAGTTTGATCCGAAAAGTTGACCAATTTAGAGGAAATAGATGTGGAAGTTGACAATCTGGAACTGAAAGTAACGTAACATTAAAGCGGGCTCGGCTGCAGATTGAGATAAACAATTCCATGTTTAGTTTCGTAAAAAAATAAAAAAATGCTCCCGAGATATTGAATTCTGAATGAAAATAAAAAAATTTTGATTCAAAAAAGTTATTCAGTTAAGAGGAAATGAAATTGTTGTATGACGGTGTCGCGGTGTAACAGATTGTTGTTGACTTTTTTCATCGTAAAAGTAATTAAATGTGATTATTTTATATTAAATTTGACCTTACTTGGAATAAGTTTTGTTAGTAAATAGAAAACAAACTAGTTACATCACAAAAACTTCTTTTTTTTGAAAAAAATGATAATTCAAAAAGTTTTCAATTTTTAGGTTAGGATGGCACTGATATGTTACTTTAAAAAATTTAATTTTGTCATTTTATTTATTGAAAAATGCTTAAGAGGAGAAATATTATTTACAAAAGGTCAGAAAATTACTAAAATTAAGAAAATACGACGTTGCGCCTGCGCGCGCTGCAATCGTGTCATGCACAGAATGTGCGTTCCCCCGTTTTCTCACGCCAACTTTTTATTGCTATACTAAAAAATGCGATTTCGAGCAAATCCTTTTAGCAGGATGTATATTTGATTCTTAAATAATTTTTGGGTCAATAAACCCATTTTCTTCAAAATGTCCCTTACCCCCTTTTGGACCGCTACCCTTCAAATGTCTCACCATAAATAAATAATTTTTCCCAAATTTTTCGTATTTATTTCTGTATATAAGTTAAACGTCCCAGTAATCGTGACCTTAGTCCCAGTAATCGTGATGCCGATTTTCTTGCTTTTTATTTAATTTTAATGAATGCAATTTCTATTCGCTGCTATAAAATGCTAAAAATAAGTGGGTTTTATCATTAAATGTTATTTTTAACATATTTTTTCAGCAATATATTCAAACTATAACCAAGTTTCACGATTACTGGGACATTTACCTTAATAGGATGTACCAAAGAATTTTTAATCCATCTAAATGCTGCCCCTATAGCACTTGCTATCGGCGTCGCGATACAGTCTTTGAATAAATTTATGTTTAAAGAATCAATTCAAATAACTTCAGGAGCAAAAGTTTATTTCTTGATATAATTTTTTTAGTATATTTTTTATCATTCAAGTGCTTCAACAATTTAGAATTCCGTCGTCTTGAAGCAAATCCTTCTGAAGGACTCGAAATATTCAGGAGTTTATATTTAAGTGAATTTGATGTCTTAAATTATTTCGACTGCTTAAAATTTTTTGTATTGGATTTAAGAGTAATACAAACGAGTTGATTTGAGGGTTATACCATTTTTAAACGTATCCTGATTAGGGTTATGATAGTGATATTAGGGTTATAACCCTAATTCAAAATTAGTCCTTAATAGGATCTTAGAAACCGGCGTAGCATCAAGTTGACATGGACAGAAAATTTCAGTATTGAGTGAATTCAAAAGTTAAAAAAATCTAACAGACGGAGTCCGCACGACATTGACATGTCATTTTGGGGTTACGTTGGTTTCCAAACTTGACAGATTAGAATTTGTTTTATCAGATTTAGGGCCGATTTCACCAACTCCGATTAAGTTGTTAATCCCCGATTATTGTAATTTAATCGGAGCCTTGCGTTCCACCATTTCCGTAACGCTGGTTAAGAGAGTTTAATCATCATTTAATTTAACCGCCCGATTTTGGCTGATTAACGGACGTAATGCGTGATTACCGATGGTAGCACCAAACGTAACCTATAGAATTGCAGTGTGCGTTCAGTATACAGTTCGAAAATGGAAAATTTCTTTTATGACGATTTTCTATCATCTGATGATGATGAAGATATTCTGCACATTATCAATAGAAGACCAAGAGTAATTAAAGAACGAGTGAATTATTTAAAGACATTGGATGTTCATCCATATTCATTTTCACAAATAAACACAAATAACTGGACAAATCTTCACTCGTCTTCTTTTCTTCGAAGTATGTAGCCAGCACGTTACTGTTTCTTCACACGCAATATGACCTCAGCGACCGATGCTCGCGCACGTACTTCACGGGACTTGAAAGTTGACCAATCAGAATCGTCGGATGAAGAGAAAATGGAAGTTATTGTGAATGGGGTATATGATTAAATAATGGAGAATTAAAACTTGATGATAGGACACGGTGGAACGCATTAGAAGTTAATGTCGGTTAAAACCTTGATTAAAAAATAATCATGATTAGTTAATCGCCATTTTAATCGCTGTTGGTGAAATCGGCCCTTAGTGATTGACAGGTGATTCTCATTTCGAGTCTATTTCAATCCACAAATCGACCTTATTTTGTTATATTGACGGATCAAACTGAAGTGGGATTGTTTTGTTGCGTGAACTGTTTTAATACCGAATTCAGTTCTAAATCGAATCCTAGTTTTTACAGTGTATAGAATTCAGTTTCTAATTATCAATACAATTTAACTGATCGAAGGTGAGAGTAAAAAAAACATCAGCTCAATCATTATCATTGATTAATTGAAATTTCGGTACAAATAGCCAAAGTCGTTCTGCAGAACAATTTTCTTATTATGAATTCCTGGGGGCAAATAAGAGATCATATGTTGAAAATCACATATCAAAATAAATTAATTTGCAGTGAAATAAATAATTTTTTTCTAACTTTCGCTTTGCTGTGTCAAATTTTATCACACCCATTCGAAGAACTCAGAAGGACCCAGTCATAAAAATTATCAATCTCACGACTTCTTTACAGATAGGGATTTTTTAAAAACAAGTTCCAACATTCAAACTAACATTTGCTGATATTCCCATGGCCATATTGAAAAACGTGAGGTATGAGTCAGAACACACCCCACCCACTTTCAATTATTCCCCCTTTAACCCGCTCGAATGCTAAAATTTGGAACGTTTTTGTATGGGGGGGGGGGGGGTCATCCCTCTTCTGCAACTTTTGTATAAGATTTGGTATACAATAAAACTATATACCCAAACATCTAAAATTCATTATATTTTCTCTCCTCTCATTCACAACGTTTTCCATAATTAAGCGGCTTATTACTTAAATCCGTAGGTTTATACTCCCCCTATTATTTATTATAAATTATTGTGAGTTTCATAATCAATTCTGTCTTTAATACATCCATGCCGGCGAAGATGTTATAATTTTGTATTCAGCATTTGTTTATAAATAATTTTTCCAAAGCAGGGGGGCCAATGAGTACTATTTTTTAGCCTGAGGCGGATTTTTTTTTCGTATTCATCTTTGTATTATATATAGGCAGAAGTTTCGATATAAAAGAATTCAAAAATTTGGAAAATTCATGAAATTTGTTACAAATTTCCTAATCCCCACTAAAGTCGTAAGTATGATAGTTTTCTGAATTGGTGCGTCGGAGTTCTGCTTGTCTTTCCAAAAACTTTGAGTATGCAATAAAAAGATACACCACTAAAAATGTGTGCATACGTTTTTCAAACGTTATCTTTACCAAGGCTACTATTACAGCTAGAAAATTCCAGCAAATTTAATATGAATTACATCATTTTTCTGCTTAATTAAAATTTCTTGAAATTAAAACATTGTTTTTCATACCTAAAAAATATAATTCGTTGCAGATGATGACAATACTGGAATGTTGCACTGTTTCAATCTCTATGTAGGTTTAAAACCTATTGGTAGCTGAATCATGGGAGCTAGAACCTAAATACAAATCTCAAAGGATTCGATCTCTTACAAATCACAATCTGCCGGTTCTAATGCATCTTTAAAAAAAAATGTTTTTTAAAAATGTATCAATTTGTCTTGATTGGTTGACCGATACATCCGGGACTCTCTTCATTTGAAACACGCTTCGGAATACTTTGGTTGTGCTAGTTCGATCGCTGGAATAATTTTTTTTTATCGTTTGAAACCCTTGTAGGCTGTATATTATTTCTCAATGCTTTTACAGCTGCTAAATATCTCGTAAACTTTCTACATTTTTTCTAAAAAATTTCATTTCAACCTGTTTCTACATTCTTCTTCGAAACAATCTACATTGTTTGAAGCATTCTTTGAAATGTTTTTAAATTTTTAATTCTTTTTAGGTGTTTAAAAACTTTGAGCCATCGAAATATCTTTTAAAATTATTCAAATTTGTCGTATAATTTTTAAGAATTACAGAAATTGCCTTAAAATCTTTTTTAATTAAATTCTTCTAATCTTTCATAAACCTTCTAAATATCTTTTGACATTATTTTCATTTTTCCTAACATTTTCAAAAACATCTTTTTGATTCAAATAATTGCCTTTAAATCTATCAGATTCTTTTTTGAAAATTTTGAGAAAGTTTTTAAATGTTTTTGAATCTTTTTAATTATTATCTTGAAATCAATTTTCGACAAGAAACATCATTACACATTTTCCAAGAAATCTTAAAAAACTTGGTTTTCCTGGAAAGCTTCCAAATTTTTATTAGATTTTCAAAAATGTTAAAGAAATTTCATTGTTTGAATCTGTGTAAAACTTCTAGATATCTCTCATACTTACTTGAATTTTTTCTATAATTTTTTAATCTGGAAAAAATTGAAAAATTTTGTTCTGAAATCTTTTTGAATATGCTCTTTGAATTAGTTTTCTTAAATAATAAAGAATAATTGTAAATTTACCTAGGAATCGTGAGAAACTTTTTTCATTCTCTTGAAACCTTTCCAAGGGACGTCTGAAAAATCCTGGAGAATAAATTTTTTTCAATACCTTGAGACGATTTAAAGTTTAAATTTCTCAAACTCAAGGCCTCGAAGTTGAATCTTCAAAAAAATCCTATTGTTTGTACATTTATTTTGGAACCTTTCAACATTCAAATGATTAATTATAATTTAAAGTCCCGAATTGTTGAGAATAAGCGTTTTTTCAATTTCTTAAAAATTATGAAAGGTATTTTTAGAATTATTACAATTCAGTATTTTCTGAGTTTTTTGAAGAAATTTTATAAAAAATTATTGTTTTCCTTAGATTTCCCATCCTGCATTATCGCTAGATATTTTCTTGCTCCGCACTTACTCTCATGATAACTTAAATCTCATAAAAAATGTTGTCGTCTTCAAATAAGAAGTTTATCGCTTTCAGTGCTTTTTGACTTTTATCATGCTGTTTATTTTATTTTTCTATATGCAGAAGATTTCGTAAAAATAATTTAGAAGAATACTTCCCATTTTTTCAATTAATAAATTCTTTATTTTCTTTGATAAGCCCTATTACTTATAAACCATTTTCTCTCCTACTATATTAATTTCAGATTATTTATCATTGGAAATTATTCAATAATAATAAAAAAAAATAAAAAAAATAATATACATACTTTCAAAGAAATACTAGAACAACTTTCAAAGAATTTTTTTAAATTTTCATTCCTTGTTGAACAAATCATCATTTGGCACCTGGATGGGGTTTTGGGGCCTCAGATCTCAAATCTGAAGTTAGGTTCTGAAAATTCAAAATGGCAGATTCAACGTGCTGGAAAAATGTTTAAAAAATTGTTATATTTTCACTAAAATTGTCTTTCAGGGTTTCTTGGGGTCGCTGAATACGAATCCGGAGCCAGATTTGTAAAATTCAAAATGACGGATTCAATATGGCGAACGAGTTTACAAAAAATTGTTGGGTTTTCATGAAACTTGGCATATAAGAGTTTTTGGGGTTGGCAATTGCAAACGTTAGGTTGAAAGTTAAAGATTTCGATTCCGATTTGGATGTGAAAAATGTAGTTTAGTATAAAAGTTGCATCTTTGATGATTCACCAGCTTCATTTGCCATATTGGATCCTCCATTACGGAGCGTAATTTTCAATTCTCTACCAGGCTGTTATTGTAAATTCACAAAAATAATCACCGAAATCAAAGAAAAACAACTCGAAATATTATAAATATGATAATCTAGGAGGGCTGTTAAATATCCCACCGTGCATGTAAGGGTTGAATTAAAAAATATATAAAATATATAGATATTTGTTTTGCTCCATCCAGAAATGTTGTGAAATTTGATGAAAAGCATAACTAGGCGCAAGCTGCTTTACCCGACGTATGTAACAATCGTGGAATATTCATTAGTGGATATTTCGCCCGCTAGAGGCAGCACCTCCTGGACATTTTGAAGAGCGCGATGGCCTTGAAAATTGTTTAAATTCCAACACTGATCACATTATTTTTCTTTTGTTTTCATATGACTTATACCACGTAGCTCGCATAAACTCTGGCTCGTGTCTGGATGATAGTCCAGGGTACACTTGAGCCAGGGGAAAGATGTCCAGGTTCCAGTGGTCCGATAGAAAACAAACCGGAGCGAGCGAATTGAGTCACGAATTCGTCTGCTAGGCAGGCGAAATGATTAGTGCTGCGGTCGACGTCCCGTCGGCAATTACGAAGGGCTGGAAATCGTACAGCTGCGGCCATCTGTAGTTTAAGATTCGTACTAATGTCGCGCCGACTAATAATGTCATGCGCACTAACGCCTTTCCGGGTTTCAGAAAAGAAGGCGGAAGTGAATGCCGAGAATTCATTCTGTATTTTGAATCGAACACGAGCACTTGTTCTCAGCGTTAGATTATGCATTAATCGAAGTAAAAAGATAAAAGTTAAAAAATGACTGGACGAGGGTCTCACCGAGGCAAACGCCGAATAAAAGGTATGGTTCCATGTTCCTCTCCGGTGTTTTACTAGAGTAAAAGTGCGTAGAAAAGTGTAAAATGATCAATACACGAAACATGGTGAATCCATGCGGATTCGTTTGCATCGGCAAGCATTACTAACGGTCGGATTCGTGGTTTTTCTTTCTTTCGTGCATGAACTGTGAATATAGTCGTCGTATAACTATTGATTACAGGGTGATGATTGATATATCGGATTCGTGATTTTTTTCGGATTAATTGATTCTCGCAGCGGGACTGCGTGTCCATAACCTATCGTCGCCATTTCATTTCGGTGCAATAAATGAATTTCGGAGTGGTCGACACTCGTACTAGCTATAAACCAAAAATCAATCAAAAATCACTTAAATTCGTCGTGTAATTGCTTTAACTAGAACTCGTGATCAGTGTTCGGGTTGTGATACGTTTTGATATAATTAATTACTAGAAAATGGCCACATTGCCAACGTACTTCGCTAGCACGCCACGTGCGAAGAGTCGCTGTATTTCGGACATATAAGTTTGCATGAATCGGTGACTTCGCGCATAGTTTGAAACTGTTTGATTATTCTGATTCGCAGCAAACGTAGGGTTCTAAATGCCTTCTAAATGGCCTTCAGCCAAATAATCTCAGTGCATTCACCTTTTTCTAATTTTTTTGAAAATTGGATGGCGCTCAACAAATGAGTAACGTAAAATAGAATAAAATATCGAAATTAGAATTGTTAGAAATCTCTTAAAAATAAAATCAGGGTTATAGTACATACGAGTGCCTAAACTAAAACAATAGTTTTAATGATATATTCTATGAGGTTAACCTTCATCCGTTCGCGTGGGCGGTCAAGTGACCGCCTTTTTGGAATTTCGAATGTCGTAGATCTGGTCTACACCTTTCATGTAAACACTATAAACTGACACAGTCTGCGTAAGGCTGATAAGTGACACACAAACTCACAAACAAATAATTGGTCAGGTCCTACCAGCCTGACATAAACAGCACACTGATATCTCTCTTGCCCAATTTTCCATACTACCCTGGCCTTTTGCTCGGAACGTGACAGTTATACAATTCCTTTTTATACATATAATTGTTTCTTAATGGGGAAGCACCTGGCCGGCAATCGGAAGTTCTGTAGTTTGATTCTCAGCGGAGCGAAAGGAAAACATCTTTATTTTAGAGAAAGAATTGATTAAAATAATTTTTAAATCACAAATCCATCTAGCCTAAAAACACTTTAAACGAATTTCAGTTATCTTCTGATAATAATACAAAA
This sequence comes from Andricus quercusramuli, assembly GCA_932178445.1. Classification (NCBI taxonomy): domain Eukaryota; kingdom Metazoa; phylum Arthropoda; class Insecta; order Hymenoptera; family Cynipidae; genus Andricus; species Andricus quercusramuli. The sequence goes on from CAKNXH010061673.1 coordinate 9,828, forward strand.
AAACGTGGAATAATTGTGTCAAAGATTTCAGCCATTGAGAAATTTCCCTGCAAAATTGAAACCAGTAGAGAAGTAAAGAATATTAGTAAGGATTCCATATAAATTCATCTTTGATTAAAAAAAAAAATAATGAAATAAATAAAAAATCCAACTTCTGGGGATTTGCGGGGTAACTTCTATAAAGTAGAAACTCCAGTTTCTCCATTTATGTAAATTTTCATGGAACAATTCCAATTTTTTTGGATTACGTACAAACTGAAGAAAAAAAATTGAATCAAAAAGACTTTCCAATCAAGAATGTTATGTATTATTCATCTAGGTTTGCAACTTCTAACACACTGCCACGACGCACAGTGGGGAAAAATGGACAAAATTCTCTCTACGTCACAATTCTCGATACATTTTTTGAAAAATACTCGGGACAACTCAATCTAAATGTTCACCTGCAACCAGGCCATTCCTATGTGATAATCCTGCGTAATACTATACCAAACGTCAAGTATTCTGCACGTTTATTTCAAAAGTCAGTAAGACAGATATCCTCTCGAAAAATTAAATTGATAAAAAACTCAACAATAAGGTTCCAGTATAATTTTACATTCTCAACACAATCTTGAAACTAGCACAACTCTGCGACCTGTCATTTATAAGTTAATTATTAAGATTGGCCAAAAAACAGCCTGAATGAATTGTGGTTTGTGGGTTTGCTTCTTGTGGGCTTGGTTTTTGTAGGTTTGGGATTTGTGGGCTTGGGATTCATGGGCTCGGGGTTTGTGGGCTTGAGGTTTGTGGGTTTGAAGTTTGTAGGCTTGGGGTTTGTGAATTGGTATTTGTGGGCTTGGGGTTTGTGAGTTTGAGTTTGTGTGTTATTATCAGCATTGCGTTTTTTTCTGTATTAGATTAATTCAGGCTGTTTTTTGGCCAATCTTAACAATTAACTCATAAATGACAGGTCGAAGAGTTGTGCTAGTTTCAAATTTGAGTTGAAAATGTAAAATTATACTGGAAACTTATTGTTGAGTTTTTGATCAATTTAATTTTTCGAGGGGATGTCTGTCTTACTGACTTTTGAAATAAACTTTCAGAATACTTGACGTTTGGTATAGTATTACGCAGAATTATTACATAGGAATGGCCTGGTTGCAGGTGAACAATTAGATCGAGTGGTCCCGAGTATTTTTCAAAAAATGTACCGAGATGTATCGAGAATTGTGACGTAGGGAGAATTTTGTCCGTTTTTCCCCACTGTACAATGACCTGAAATATATCCGTCAATCAGAAACTGTAAATTCTGCACGAAATGTATACCGTTGAGTATATGGAAGACCTTTGCGAGATGAGCATAGTTATCATTTCCAGTATAATTCTGAGAATATAAATGAATATCACGATGAATTACCATTGTTTTCACCATCAAGCAATGTGATTATTCGAACCTATTCACGCTCTGCAAAATGTAAAAGGAATGGTTTTGTACAAGGTGTAATTAAGTTTTATTACATGGAGGTAGGTTTTTATAAACATTTGCAGGTATAAATGCAATAATAACTTGAAATTAACATTTATTTCAGAATGTTCAATTATAACATATTTGTACAATTTTTAAAAAATAATTTGGAAACTGCCGTTATAAAATTCACACATAAGTAACCGTAGTTCTCCGCTGCATAAAAATGGGAATTTCTAGCTGAATGGCATCTGGGTAAGGAGTCTCAAACGGTGACTCTGGGATACTGGGCGAGCTCTCAAAGTGTGCAGCCTTGTATTTGCATGCGGAGCTCTACAAGGATGAAAAAACTCTTTCCCTAGCTTCTCGTGGGAATAACAATGATAAAACCAAACATAGTTGTAGTAAGTGCGGTTCAAAACAATCGAACGAACTGGGCTTCCGAAAACGGGTCGGTTAATAATGCCGACTACTATGATACCAGAATGGCTCCTGAACGAAAACGTTACATGGCGCGACTGCATACTCTGTGGTGCAAGAAACACCCAGAGCTCTCGCATTTTTCGCATGAACGTCTGCGAAACTGTGCCGAGAAACGCCAGAAAAGGAGTTATATAAGCGGAGCGCCTACTCTACCGCAGCCAGAAGAAGCCGGCAACAGAGAAAGAGAGGCGACACCAATCTTGATGTGGGTTCTCTCGCAGATAAGCATAAAGAGTTTGATTGCATGTCGCATCTAGGTTTGATAATTGGTGTCTCGAAGCTGGAGAAAAGATATTGCAGGAGCGTCCTCTCCAAAGTAGCTGTGTCATTTTGATGCACAGCAAAGAATGCTCTCCGTAAATAAGTCATCGTATAGATTGAGCCTTTCCATTCGCCATTCATTGGACCCGTTCATTCCCTTCCCGACCAATGGATGCACACGCAATTATCAATTTTTCCTTCAATTCGTAATAGTTTCACGAATTAAGTATTGCATTCAGCAGCGTAATATCAATATTTTTCACGCGTTCTAAATTAACCCTTATTAATGCGTAAAAAACCACCTTCATCGGCGTAAAGGGGCACCCCTTAAATTTGCAAAACTACCGCAAACCACCTGTTTGGTTTTGGCTCGTCTTCAATAGAGGGCACCACTTGAGGGCCGTCGAGGTCCCTCTCGTCGACTGTTGAGCGTCTACTCCCCAAGTTAACCTTCATGCTTCATACAGACCGGACGTGCGGTCCAAGCGAGCCGGATATTCCAGGCGGAGCCTATACACCTGACAATGGCTTGCCGCATCCTCGCAGACGACTCCTCGTGTTTCCGACGACGGCTACCCGAGTCTCAAGCCAATAGCCTATGCAGTAGACGCCCTCAACGTTGCGTTTCCGGTCATCCAACTATGAGCCTGCCCGGACGTCGCCATGGAACTAGCTACAGGATAATTGAACGGATTTGGGTACTATAGGGAGGCGATCGTGGCGTCGGGAGCAGACAAAAGCCAGCCGACATTAAAATCATAGACAAAGAGTCATCAAGTGTAAGTCGACGGCAATCTTCGTCAAGTAAGTGACATTACACGCAATTAGTAACAAATGTGGTCGAGCAATCTCGCGCACATGGTCTAGAATCCTTCTTCTTACACATGATCGAGCAATCTCTCATGAAGAACAAAGGATGTGAGAGCAAGGTGGGAGAAGTAGTCGAAAATGGTCCTGCATCTCTCTCTCTCACACACTCACGTGGCAACAAAGCGGGTCGAGCAATCTCCCACACACGGTCGAGCAGTCTCCCACGCATAATCTCTCTCTCTCTCTCAGCAGTCTCCCACCCACGGTGAAGCGCTATCTCTTCTCATGATCGAGTAGTCTTTCATGATAAACAATGGACGTGAGAGCGGGTGGGAGGGGCAGTCGAGGTTGTCGATCACACACGGTCGAGAATTCTCCTACGCACACCTATATCTCCTGCCTTCTTAAAGAGATTATAATTCTACTATTTAGAGATTTTATGATTGGATGTATGTATTGTAGGGGTATGTGTATACATATGTGTCATATAGGTTGTATACTGCCATCTCATTATGTACTTTCATCTCATGGATAGTTTTATGTGGATGTTCATTTCTATGCTTGACACATCATGTATCTATTCATATTCATAATTGGATATTATTTCTTTGGTTTGGTTTCGGTCGAGAATTCTCCTATGCATACCTCTATCTCTTTCTTTCTTCAAGAAATTATAGTGCTACTATCGAGACATTTTATTGTGGGACAGGTGTGGTCTATATATATTACAATTGTTATGTAGGTGTATGCATATTGTATATTGTTGTATTATTACACATTTCATTCTTTATGGACAAGTTTATGTAGATGTTTTATTCTCAATTTGGTATATCACATTTCAGGTAAAGTTTGTAGTTTTATACTATTTCTTTGCTGGTAACTAACCATTTTGATACTTCTATGCACGCACACACGCGTTGCACATACTTCACTGCTTTTCTTCTTTTTGTTCGTTGATTGTGGCGCATTTGGCGGGCGGGGTTCGACCCCACTGTCAGTGCTTCATCAGTTGTCCAGCTGAGTGACGTTTAGCGATGATGTGCCACAACAATCCTGGACAAGCCCGCAGCCGATTGGACACCTGGGGCACCGGCTGTTCGCCTTCAGCTATTGGAGAATTGTTGGGCCGCGTTCGCGGAGAATCATATTGGACTCATCCATCAGCCTCCAGATGCGGACTACGATGTAGAACCTCCTACGCAGACATCGAGAGTGCTTCCATCAACGCACGCACTCGAATCTACCAGCATCGACGCAGGTTCAGCAGCAGACAGCCCAAAAACAATGGCAGCAGGCCAATGGACAACACCATGTGGTATCCACGCAGGGTGGAACAACAACCACAATGATGGCTGCTCATCCACAGGCAGTAAAAGTCATTCAGAAACCCCTCAACAGTTAGGCATACCATATGCTTGTTTATTTACAACATCTGAGAGCCAATGGGCACCGACACAGCACTTTCCTTCTCGAAGAGCTGGGATGACAATTGAAGGTTTTGGTAACTGGGCCTTCGGCTGATCACATTATGCAGATGAAGAGTCCCCTGCAGAATCAGAGGTAGGAGCTGCAGATCCGATGAGTCAACAGACTAATAGGATAAATCAACTGTCTAACCAGATCAATCAACAGGCGAATCAGCAGATAACTCAACAGGCTACCCAAAATATGAATCAGCAGGTTAACCAGCAGATTAATGTCCGAATGGGACAGCAACAGCAGCAGCAGTAGCAGAATTTTACTCTTCTGAATCAACATAAAATTCAGCGGCAGACGGTGATGGGCTCGCCTCAACAGATTAACTCCCAGATCGCTCACTGCAGACTCAGCAACAGCTTCTCGCTTCACAACACAAACAACTGATGACTAGTCCACCGATGACTCAGCAGAAATCTCAGCAAATGAGTCCTCAGGGGCACTTTTCGCAACAGATTTCTCTTCAGCAAGAATTGCCTACTCAACAGTTCCAAGGACGACAACAAATAGCAAGGACTAGATCTCGCCGACCCACGGTTCGGCCATTTTCGAGCTGTCGATCTTCTACCATGGAGCCAACGTTTGCCCTTTGATCCTGCGGACCGAGCTGCACGCGACAGCTCGCCCCACTTACTACATAGCATATCACGGAGTATGGCAACGGGGAGATCATCATCGCCGCCTGAGAGTAATCTTCAACGCATTTAGACCTACGACGACTGGCTGCAGTCACAATGACACGCTTCACACTGGGCCCAAATTGCAAATCAATTCAAGCCACGTATTAATTCAATGAAAACGCCACAAACGTGATTGCGGCGCGGAATTCTGCCTGATGTATCGGCAGATTCCGACGAACGAACAGGACATCGATCTGCAATGCATTGTATTGAGCGCCTGTGAGAATAACCCAGTCGTACACCACCGACAGTCGGCTGTGACGTCTGCCCCAATTCTTTTCAAATATCGCTTTGTCGACGACCTATTGACGGAATGCAAACACCCTCGAGAAGAGAGGCAGCTAAAGAAGCAACTTGCAGGTGAATTTCCTCTCCGCAAATGGATCGTCAATTAACCGGAGCTACTAGCAGATTTGCCAGAACAAGACCGTCTTCGTCCGACCTGACTTCAACTTTGCAGTGATGGCATCACCAACGAGCTCGGCGTTTCCTGGAATCCGCGGAGTGATTGGTTTCGTCTGATTCCACCCGAGATTGACTGGCATAGTTTGACCAAGCGCACCATTTCGACACACTTGCTAGATTGTTTGATCCTTGCGGTTGGATAGCGCCCGTCACTCTAATACGAATACTACTACGAAACCCAAGGCTAAAGATTGTAATGGACATTAATCGACTTGCAACTCTCTCAAAGGTTTTTGTGGGTTTCCTTTGAGTTTAGCATGGCATAAGCCGGAGTTGCTAAGCGGCATGGGGCCCACGCACCAGTAGGTGCCTCTCATGACCGTCAAGTCAGAATGAATGAGCGAGTGCTGTTAAACGCGAAGCGACTTCAGTCGAATCAGAGCATGGACATTCGGCCTTACGGCGGGCGGCTAGCAGATAATCGTTCAAGGAACGAGGCGGGCGGTATGTTTGGTTCTGGCTCTTCTCCAATAGAGGGCGCCACTTGAGGGCCGTCGAGGTCCCTCTCGTCGACTGTTGAGCGTCTACTCCCCCCAGTTAACCTTCGTGCTTCATACAGACCGGACGTGCGGTCGACCGGTAAGAGTGTTGTGGTGTAGTGTGGTGTAGTGTGGTTCTACCAAATAAACCAGTGATTTCAACACCATTTGGCGCCTCTTCTTTCTTGAGCTCCTGTCACCCCCTCCTTCCAGCACAATTCAACATTCAATAATATCTAACAAACCCAAAAACCGCCCCTCAAACTTGTATCTGAACAAATCCTGAGTGCCTTCACGCAAAGCACGTAAAATACTTCTTAATTTTGAAATAATCACGCAAATCACCTCAAGATCACTCCAAGTTATATTTCCTGTCCCATTATTAATTTCAAGGACTCCCTCAAACCAGCCCTCCTAATTTTACATACCTAAAGAAGTCCCAAGTGCCGCAACGCAGAACAAACAAAATTTATAGAAATTTGAAATAATCACATGGGTCATCTTCAGAAAATAATTTCTTGTAAGTACGGAAGCAATGCACATATTTATTAGTTGAATATATTTAACATATTTTAGGCTTAACAAAATTATTCATTGTTTTCAGCATAAACATCGGAAAACAACACTTTGTTTAAATACTGAGAACATTGTAACTGAAGTTTGGAGGTTTTGAAGACCAAGAAGAAGAGTGAAGAAGAATAAAGGTATTCTTTATGTGCCTGCATCGCGCCAAAAATATTTTAAATCCAAGATCTAGCTCCAGTTCCTGGCTCCCATTCATGGACAATTTTTTCCGTGTAGTCTCATACGCAAGAGCCTCCGCCAACTGAAATTAAAAATATTTTTTATTATTCAATGCTTGTCTTTTTAGCTATTATTTGAAACTATGGCTGAATACTGAAATTCTCATTTTATTTCATCAAAATTTTATCTATTCTAGTGAAATAATCTGTATCGTGTATTTTGCCAAAGTTTCTGTTCAAATCGGACCCAGTGTGCAATTTTTTGAACTGCTCTGATAAATAGTTAAAGTAGAGTAAAAATTATGTAATAGGCCAAAATAAAACATAGTTAAAAATATAATCTAATATAAGACATGGTCAAAAGATCCGTTGCCTAGTACCACGTGACCATTCCGTGCTATTAAGGTAGTAATCGCGGTCGCGACCATTTTTTTTTGACTGAAAGGGTAACCTTTTGCTTTGAGATCTGCAGACGTACTATTCCTAAGCTCATCAATAACCGATAATTATTTGGATTTATTTTTTTTTATTCACTTTGAATAACAATTCTAACAATCCTAATGCACTTAACAAGTAAAATACTTTATTCGAAACCACCATGTTATTGGCCTGTAACATCCCCTGAAAAGTGAGCGTTGTGTAGCCTTTTACCGAATGGTGTCAGTTGCTGACATGTAAATAGTTCCACAAATGACCATTGAATAACGCACAATGTTATTTCTCACCGTACTATTAAGAAAAATAATCACACCAGATGGCACTCTGGCTGAGACCGAAGCACATTTAAAATTTAGCGCCATCCACGAGATAACCTATCACAGCCCAAGCTGACCACTGCCACGTCAGTCGTATGTTTTCACGACTCTTTTTTTTTCAGACAGCCCGGTAGTCTCAATACTCTATTAACTTAAAACGCGAATGATCAAATTAATCTGAAATCGAAAATTGCTTATAAAAATGCAGATATGGCGAAAACCGAAATGTGCGAAATTTGGGCATAGACCTGCAGGAGATTAATAACAACACCGCTAGTTGGGTTTTATTTATTAGAATGTTGCGGCAAACGACAGAAGCATGTGATACTACGTCCATCGAGAATATGCTGCGATTACAGAAATGTTAAAGAGGTGATGCTCTCGAAGCCGCCAGAGCAATTTTTAATAACGAAAAATGTAGAAAAGGTTATCGGTACACTCGAACACCATTTCGGACAGCCAGTCTGTATAATAGAAGATTTAATTAATAAAGTGATAGAGCAGCCATTTGTAAAAGAAGACAAACCTGTTACTTTAATTGGATTGTCGAATACTGTAAGAAATTCAGTGGCAACCTTCGATTCACTAAATCGACTGTCGTGTCCAGTGAATTCAGTTTTGGTCTTACGATTGAAGAAAAAGGAAAAGAGGACAAACGTGTGTTATTGCTTCAAAATCAAAGTAATGACGAAAAACCGCAGTGCATGTTGCGGGATAAATTTCACAAAACTGAAACGTGTGCGGGTTATCAGAAGTTATCGGTTGACATTGGATGAAAACTGGTAGAGAAAAAACCGGCATGTTCTGGTTGTCTCTTAACCAATCAAGGACTTTGAAAATATTCGCGTAAAGCTCGCGGGAAGGGTGGGTTCAAAATTAAACTCCTTCCTCTCTTGCTTAACGATCAAACGGAACGTTGTGATACCAAACCCGAAGAGTCTATTCCGCAGATACATAATGAGGAATCTTCGGATAAGACTGAAAAGATATTTAAGATTTTAGATGGAGGATCGACGATAACGCTAATTGCCAAATACGTAGCGGATAAACTAGGATTGAAAAGACCAGTTAAGCCGTTAACCATGACGTGGTACAACAACGCAAACAACAAAGAAAATCGGTCAGGATTGGTTAGCGTCGAGATCAAAGGATCTTTCGGCAGGACATATTTTCTCCAAGATGTCCAAACAAGAAACGCGCTAAGACTGCCGGATCAATTAGAAATGGTAATCTGCACCTAGAAAATATAAAGAGGCAAGTTGCATGTTGAGATGGCTCGCCATACGCATCTCTCACGCCTCTTGGCTGGATGATGCACATGCCTTGCAAAATAAACTTAAGAAGAGCAATAGAAAAAAAGATTTACATTTTCAGTTCTCCCAACGACCTTGTGGAAAGGAAAAAATCAGCAAGCGAGAAAAAATTATGCTATACACGTCAAAACCTTGCACCAACTGTGGGTTCCTCGAGGACACGATATTGCAGGAATGCCCCGGGTGTATAAAACAAATATTTTCCGGAAAAGTATGGGTTTTACAATACTTTAGGTTCCCTCGAGTAAGCTCCTCGAGGAAGCGAGATGCAGCCAGTGCCCCAGGTGTAAAACACACATCTTCTCCGAGGAAGCTTGTTTTTTGCAGTACTTATGGGTCCCTGAAGTAAGTTCTTTGAAGAAACGAGATTGACTCAATATCTCAGTTGCAAAAAACAAATCTCATCCGGGAAAGTCTGATTTCACAAGACTTTAGGGTCCAGGGAGTAAGTTCCCCAAAGGCACGAGATCCAGCCGGTGCCCCAGGCGGAAAACCACATTTTCTCTGCGAAGTCTGGTTATTAGGTACTTTTGGGGACTTAAAGTGAGTTCCTCGAAGACGCGAGATCCAGCCGATGCTCCAGGTGTAAATAACACATCCTCTCCGGGGAAGTCTGGTCTTGACAGTATTTTAGGGTTCCTGGAGTGGGTTCCTGGAGGACACGAGATTGAATGAATGCTCCATGTGTAAAAAACACATCTTGTGCGGGGAAGTCTGATTTTACAGTACTTTAGGGTCCCTGGAGGAAGATCCTCGAAGACACGAGATTGAATCAATGTCCCAGGTGTAAGAAACACATGTTTTCCGAGGAAGTCTGGATGTTACAATACTTTAGGGACCCTGGAGTAAGTTCTTGGAAGACAAGAGATTGAACCAATGTCTAAGGTGTAAGCAAGACATATACGAGAAATTCAGGTTTTTACAGTACGTTAAGTTCCCTGGAGTAAGTTCCTTGAAGACACGAGATAGTACCGATGCATCAGGTGTGAAAAACACATCTTCTCCACGGAAGTCTGGGTTTTGCAGTACTTTAGGGTTCCTGGAGTAAGTTCCTCAAAGACACAAGATTGAACCAATGCCCAAGGTGTAGGCAACACATCTCCGGGAAATTCAGGTTGTTATGTCTCCCGGAGATGTGTTTTTTACAGCTATGGGATTGGTGCAATCCCATGTCCTCGAGGAACCCACAGCTGGTGCAAGATTTTGACGTGGGAAGCATCATTTTCTCGAAGAAGGTGTAGTTCGCATACCTGCTGCAACGGGGTGGTATCCGGAGTGGGATTTCCGAGAGCGCAGCTCATCACCGGAAGTCAAACTTGGTCCAAAATTAGTTAGTAGAAATTTTTGTAGAAATTCCGTATAGAATTCATATGTGGAATTTACACCTGGAATTTCCGTTGAATGCTTTCCTTAGAATTTTTCACATGGGTGATAATGTGAGAGAATTTACGTATGTGGGTAATTTGAATAAAAAGAGAGAAGGGATCATTAGTAATTAATAACACGAGAAGCAAGTAGGAAATGTAGAATGTATTTTGGGAAAACCATTTGTTAGATGGAATTAGCGTATCTCTGCTGACGTTTACTTGGAACAGAAATTGAAAGAGGAAATAAATTATTTTCGTAAATTAAGCGAACAACAAAAACAAATAAAGGAAGAAAATATCAAGCATAAATAGAAAAATAAAGATGGAGGATTAAAAAGATCACTTCATAAAACGCTAAGAAGGAATGGAATCTCATGGATCAATCACAGCGAAAAGGGATAAACTACAGGAAATCAAATCGGAATCTTAGAGGTGAAGAACGAGATAAAAAACTTAAGAAATTGATAATGAAGACAGCTTCAGGAGAATGTAAAATACCGAATGACGCTTGAGTTTATTAAGAAGGAAAAAGGGATAGTAAAATACTTAAAAACAATCTGCACGCTCGGTCTTTCTACTTCCCCCACATTTTTCCACAGACTTTTTAAAACTAAAGGTCAAAGCACCAAAAACAGCAATTTGCTGCTTGTAAATTCTCCTTTGGCTTAAGCTCCTTAAGCATTAACGAACACATTCTCATCCCATATCTCGTGCTACGCACTCGATTTTGTCCAAAAGGCACCGAAACTGTGAGGTAAATGTGATCATTCCGATATCGTGACAGAGCCATATTTGGGACACCGTAGTACCGGAAATAACAATAATTTTTAACTTTTCCCTTAACAAGTCGTTTCATTTATCGTTCAGTTAAGCATTTTAATAGCTTGCTGCCAAAAAAAAATTTTTCTAGGTATGACAGAGGTGAAGCCCCTATTTTGCGATCTTACCAAAATTTTGAATAACAATTTATTTGTTGTGTTTATTTCAGGAAAACTTTGTTTCAGCTTGAATGATATGTAGAGCTTGGAGAAGTTCGAAAGAAATTAAAAAATATTTGATAAATTTTCGGAAATCTTCCAAGGTTTGCAAATATTTTTCATTTCTACAGAACTTCTGAAATTGATAAATATCTTTTGAACTGTCTCGAATTTTCTAAATCTTTTTTTTTTTTTTTGTTAACATTATTTTTTCAAATTGGAAAATCATCTGTATATTTTCTAAAATTATTGGAATTTTTTTCGAATTTTTCAACAAAAAAGAAATATATATTTATACTAGCAATAATTTCTCGACTCACATGGCATGCAGACCGCACAACACTTTCCGTTGCCATCCATACAATTAATAGGGCATTGTGCCTCCACAGCAACGACAAGGAAAGCCACATACATCATGAGGAAAAAGACAAAGACTGAGAAACTCATTATATTTTTTTGTCAAGAGCAGACTGAACCCTTTCTGTTTTAGTCGCGGCTTATATACCAACTCTTTTTCCCCCATCCATAAGTCAAAGTGCATCGCATTTACAACATAGTGCGGACTAGCCAATAGAAAGAATACACATACCCAACGCGAAACTGAAAAGAACAGATAAAGCACGAGAAACGTACATTAAATACACGCACATTATTTTTTCAGATAAAAAATATGAAAATTTTCTTCTGTTTCTTTATTACTTGTAACCAATTTATGCTAATTATATGAAACTTCATTTAATTGTACCAATCTTGTGTCAATCGGTTTGATGGGTTCCCGCAATCCAATAAAAGTTGAAACCCCATTGTTCTTTCGATAAAATAAACCTGCAGAATATTTTGCTGTTAGTTTAATAGGCGGAATTCATGCAGTAATAGATATGGAACAATACAGCAAAATCTTTAATGGGTACTCTATTTAAATATTTGTTTTGGGGTCCCCTCATTCAGAAAGAAAACTTACTAAAAGAGTAGTGAAAAATCATTCGTATCGATTTATGTAACGTAACTAATTAATCATTATTATTGATTATTCGATATTTCGATATTAAATTTAATTTTTTAAACTTTCGTTTTGTTGTATCAAATTTCACCAGTCTCATGCACATACCTATTCGTACGAATTATCAAACTCACGACTTATGCAGAGATAGGCAGTTTTTTAAAAACTCGTTTTGACATTGAAAATAACTTTTGCGGATATTGCCACGCTCATATTAAAAAATGTACATATATATATATATATATACATATATATATAATTTAATAAATTTTTTCTTCTCTCGTTGATAACGTTTTCCATAATTGAGCAGTACATTCTGAACGATAATTTATTGTAAGGTTTATAAACGATTATTATATATAAGATTTCGTTCTTTGTTCGTATTTATCGTTTTATCACATATAGGCATAAGGTTCAGATTTAAGAGAACTCAGAATTATAAAGAAATTCACGAAATAGATAAACATTCATTTTTCGGCCTGCTGGCCTTGCATGCATGTCCGTACTTTCTCGCTTTGCCTCGCTCCATTCCTCTTCCTTCTTCCTCCTCTTCTTCACCATTTTACCCAGCACCACCTTCAAACAAGCTACAACCCTGCATGCTCATCCCTCATGCTCATCCTAGCTATAAGCTCCTGACTTCCTTCTCTCCTTTCTCTCACAAATATTGCGCTCTCTCCCTTAACAAGAATTCAACGATCAAATTTCGACAAACATCCCAAAATGCTCATATTGCAATTCCTAAAAACCAAATAAAAAATTTGTTTCTTTGGATAAAAATAAAAAAGAGGAAAGCAAAATGAGAAGGCAACCAGCCAAATCCCCTTCCTTCTCTTTTTTATTTCTTTCGTCTTTTTTTTATTTTTACTATTATCAAATCACAATAAAGAAGCATGCAAATGTACATTACCAACGTTTCGGTGCTCACACAGCACCCTTATCAAAGTCAGAAAAAGAAAACAGGTGGGAGCAGCGACCAAGCGACGATGCTATCGCTTCGATACCTGAGATCTGAATGTGGGTCAATAGGCTAATCCGTCACAACAAACAAGAAATAAGAGAAAGTCAAGACTCATGAAAACTAAATGTAATTAATAAAACTTGAATAACTCGTGTTTAAACTATCTAAATCAGTTTTTTAATTAATTGAGGACCTATTTTGTTTTTTAGTAAAGCATTTCCATGAATTCTCTCTTTCTCTCATTACTTTCACTATGTAAAATTTCAACATTATCCCTGTCAAATTCATGGTCAACATCAACAAACCCTCTCGTATGTCTAGCAAGAACACTCTTATAACAACGTCCTAAACGAACATCACTTTTGTGCTCCTCCACCCTAGTATTAAGAAGTCTTCCAGTCTGTCCCACGTAAGTCATCTTACAGATCTTGCAAGTGATCTTGTAAACCACACCAACCTTTTCAAATTTATCTAAAGAATCTTTACCAAAAGTTATTATTGAATCCATTCTAAATGGTATACGGAAAATAGTGTGAATATTAAATTTTTTAAACATGAATTGAATAGTTTTAGAAATTTGACCAAAAAAAGGAAGAACAAAAGTATTAAAAAAACTGTATTCTCTCAATTCCTTCTGATTATCTGCAGCTGAAATGTTACTTTGTTTGTTTTTGATTTGTTGAATTCTAATTATGATTTGTTGCTCAACCAACTTTTTTGGTTAATGATTCAGAAAAACGATATTACTAACAATATTCAAATTCTCTTTGTGAAATGAAATGTGGGACAAACCTAGAGCCCTGTCGACTAAGTTTTTGATGACTGCGATTTTGTTTTGAAAAGGATGAGCCGAAAAGAAATTTAACATTCTATCTGAATATGTATTTTTCCTGTACCAATTGGTAATAATATTACCATCCTGAGCTTTAATTACTTCAACGTCCAAAAAACTGATTTTACTATTCTTCTCTATTTCGTGGTTAAACTGAAGTTTTGGATGAAAACTGTTAAAAGCATCAAAAACCGCCTGTAACTTTGTTAGTGAAACACACAACAAGGTGTCATCAACATACCGATAGTAAAAGGGCGAAACAAAATCCAGCTTCTTGAAAGCAAAGGCTTCCAAATCTTCCATAACCATTTCTGCCAAAATCGGAGAAATGACTGAACCTATGGGAGTACCAAACTTTTGCCTATAAAAAGATCCATTAAATTTGAAAAAAGTTGAAATCATAATGAAAACTATCCCTTCAATAGAATCTTTTTGACTTAATCGAGTACGTGTCCTTATATTGTCCCATCTATTTAAAATTGCCTGTTTAACTAATTCAAGGGGTATATTTGGAAACATTGCGACAACATCCAAAGAAATCATCACATGGTCATCAGGGACAGTTTTTTGAATAATATTTTTTTGGAATTCCCAGCTATTTTTAATATTGTATTTAGAGGTTGTAATTGAGTCTTTAAGTATGAAATTAAAGTTTTGTTCCAGGAACTTCGTTGGAGTGTTAATAGTTGAAACGACAATTCTCAAAGGATAGCTCTCCTTATGAATCTTTCTCAAGCCATAACATCTTGCAAGAACTGTGTCCTCAGTATTTATGTCAGTCCATCTTATATCCTTTCCCAAAAGTCCTTTCTTTCTCCAATTGTCTAGCTTTTTGGAAGTGTTTTTTCTCAATTGTTTTAACGGATTTTCACTCAATAATTCAAAGTTATCACGATTGGAAAGTAAATCCTCCATATGTATTAGTATCATTAATATGGTATGGCTCATCATCAGCATTCCAATTATAAAGTACAAGACTATTGATTGCAGCGATATCTAATAGGCCATAAAAATATCGCAAAGGCCAGCGATTTATTTTTCGAGCCGTTGTACAGGCATAGCACAATTTGTCCTTAACATCCACTCCCCCCTTTGTCATATTGTAAAAATCTATGATTTCTGGTAGTTTGGAATTCTCGTTAACCTCTCCAACGTAATGCATCGAAGAGATGAGCACCAAATTTTATTTTTCTTTGGAGTGTAAGCCACCATCATCAGCGTCTTTAAAATGACCGGACTTGAGGTTACTACGGCCCTCAGCTTGCTGCGTGCAGAAGCGGAAGCACAGAGTGCGAGGGTACAACTGCACGGGTCGGATCCGACCCTACGGTAGTAGAGAAGGGTTAATCTGATAAACATCCCTTCTTTCGACGTGCATCATTCTCATTTCATCCTTCTCACTTCATCCTTCTGCAGTCCATTCGTTCTAATATACCTGTCCCTTTCAGCCTCCATTCTCCAACCCCCTATCCTGCTCTCCTTTTCCTGCCAACATTACCTTACCAGTCTACTTTCCCCCTGTTCCTAAAATTTCTCCTGATATTTACACGCCTGACTCTCCGCTAGAATCACTAACCTCGTTGTCCCCGTCACCCTCCTGACAATAGAATTAGGCATGTTCCTTGCCAACCCCAGTGTTCACTTTACAATCTTCTCCTGCGTCCTGTTTACCTCCTTACTTTCCATCCACAACCATACCTCCACTTCATAAAATAATACACTCACGACTAGCGACTCGAACAATTTCTTTCTCTTTTCAAAATCATCTGCAAACAACTTCTTTCCCAGCCCCCACACGGGCGATTGACTTTTCGCTCCCGACCTGCACAGGTAGGCACTAATACATTATCTGCTGAGAGGAGCGAACGTCCCTTCCACTGCACGGAATACGGATCTATTTCCTCTCTTACTGCTTCCTCTCAAGCAATAGCCAGCCCTACTCTCCCCCACTCTTTTCATTTTCCACACAATTCTGGAGGTAGACTGTAGAGCGAACCGAAAAGCCCTTGAAAATCTTTCAGAAAGTCCGTCAAAAATTGTGTGTGCCAGTTTCAATAAAAATCATGATGACTTACAAGTAGATGATGTAAGAAGCATTGAATTATCTGAAATTATTTGAAGGAAACGCGAGCCTGCTGCTTAATGGAAATAAATGGGACGCATGGATTTCAGAGACTACCTGCTATTTTTTTTATTTGTATTATTATTGTGCTCTTCGTATCTTTTATAATCCCAATGTAAATAGATAGGAAGGATTACTTTTTGAGCGACCAATATATGAATTTATTTATTTATTTTTTTAATTATCAGACTAGCAAGTGTACGCATCAAGTGATTGTCATCAACAAATTTAGTAATATGCCAAAATAGGTCGCTACTTATTTAAACTTGCCAGACCCACAACTCTATACGGGTCACACCTTTCGTCTCACTTCAGCAATAATTCTTGCTGATTCTGGAGCCGACAAAACGACTCTCAAACGTCATGGTGGGAGGAAATCCACTTACGTTGCAGAAGGTTACGTAGAAGACTCGGTAAACAATAAAAGAAAAATATGAAAACAAATAACAAAATCATTGAATGTAAAAACGTCTTCTACAACTCAATAACCTAAGGATGGATCTCCATCATCAAAGCGCTCCGAAACCAAATCGAAGGTGAACTTTGGCGCATCCACATCTAAATATTGTGACTCAGGGGAAACACAATTAATAACAACAGCTACTGATTCTAAAAAAATTGTTTATCAGTTCTCTAATTGTTCAAACGTAACGATTCAAGACTTTGTAAAGGACAACCAAGATTCACTGTCTACTTTCCGCACTTGTTGCACAATACACTATTAATACTTTGGTACGTTCCACAAATCTCAGTAACCGATGAATTTGAAGCGAGCGATTGCTTCATTCAGTTCATGAGCTTCAATAGCAAAACTGAAAAAAAAAACATTGCAAATGGTGTTGAAAGCAGGATCTTGAATGAAAATGAGATTGCTCTTTTTTCTGCCTTGTGCAGCCCATTCATTGAATCTCACCGAAAAAAAACGCTGCAAAAATGAATGCGGATGCTCTGACATTTTTTGAAAATACTGAGGCTTTCTACTTCTTTCATTCTAGCAGCCTTGCTCATTCGTAAACGCATACAACACCATCAAAGGAGTACAAAAATATTTTCAGACTTTCAAAGGCCTGCTGATCGTAACTTTTTGGCATAAGATACTGTAGAGTATTGGTAAAAAAATGGATCATAGAAAGCAAAGCAATTACTCTCAACGTAGAAACTGCACTTATTGGAGACTTGCTGGAAGAAATGCAACTGTTGAAAGATTTGCCTAAGTCACCGAAGTAGTGGGAATCATTCCGGTATTCCAGAAGAAAAGATTAGCGTGTCAAAAGAGAACTGAGGCTGCTACTAAGACAATCAAATCAGTTGAAGAGTTCAAGAGGACTGTTTTACCTGAGATTCCTTGAAATGGAGAATGAAGATCTGTTTTTGCAGCTCAGAAAAGTCCATCATTACTAATGACGGCTATTAATGAAAAAAATCTTCAGGGTATATCTTTGCATTGTGATAAAACTCTTTTGTACCGTATCGGTCACTGTTGCTTCAGCTGAGGAATCATTTAGTAGACTAGCTAATTTGCTGAAAACCTGGCAGAGAAGCACAAAAATTCGAGAAAGGTTGAATTATCTCGCTATTTTTGCAACTGGAAATGGGTTAGCGAAAGTAGTTGACTATTCTGACGTCATTGATCAATTTTCACAAAAAAAGTCGAAGAATGTGCAATTCTTGTCAAGCACTTATTGTAACAACTTTCTTCATACTTCAATTTTATTCAATGGTAAGTACATCGAATTTTACAATCTGTGAATACGTGATGTTATCTTCATCAAATAAAACTTAATCAAAATAGCAGAATTGCACTGTGCAATCTTTAGAATTCTCTGTGCAGTCCTACGCGATTAGAAACTGTAATGATCTGCTATTGATTCAAATATTTCAGACGTCTACTGCATACTCATGAATTATTCAAAAGTCTCCTGTGCAGCCATGAGCAGAAATTGTTAAAATAATTAAAAATTACTTTAAAATATTGATCGATTTTTCCCTACACCAAAGATTATATTATGTGGCAAAAAACAACGAGAAATATGTGGTATCAACGAATTCGTATCAAAAAAATCTGCGAGGGAAGGCACACTAAAAATCATAACCATCGGAAGAAAAGGTAAATTGTGACACACAATTTCTCCCAGAATAAATGTGAAGTGATGCGGTGATATCTATATCAACAAAATGTTGCAAAATATCCAAAGGGAACTAAAAATCAATCGCAAAGCTATAAAATTCAGTTTCTAATTACAAATACAATTTAACTGGTCCAAGGTGAGAGTAAAAAAACATCGGCTTGATCATTATCATTGATTAATTGAAATTTCGGTACAAATAGCCAAATTCGTATATTCGCGCCGAAAGATTTTATTCTGCAGAACAATTATCTTATTATGAATTCATGGGAGCAAATAAGAGATCATATGTTGAAAATCATACATAAAAAGAAATTAATTTGCAGTGAAATAAATTCATTTTTCTAACTTTCGCTTTGCTGTGTCAAATTTTTTCGGACCCATGCAAAGAACTCCGAAGCTCTTAGTCATAAAAATTATCAATTTCCACCAAAAACGTGAGTTTGATAATTTTCTAAATTGCTCCGTTGGAGTTCTGCTTGTCTTTCCAAAAACATTAAATATGCAATAAAAAGATACACGACTAAAAAGTCGTGCGTATGTTTTCCCAAATGTTATCTTTACCAAGGCTACTATTATAGATAGAAAATTCCAGCAAATTTGATATGTATTGCATCATTTTTTTATTCAATTAAAATTCTTTGAAATTAACAATTGTTTCTCACATCTAAAATATATAATTTGTTGCGTGTGTCCTAATTAGGGACTGCTAGCAAATCCCGAATGAGCCAAAAGTAAGCCTAAAAACTCCATCTCTAAGAGATATACTCTGTAGAAAAACTGTAGCTTAAAAGAGGCGAATGCAGTCCATCCAAGGTCGGCATTTTCCCTCCTCAAGAATTCGGGAAAAGATGCAAGCAGGCACGTAGGTACCTGGAAGGAATCCCGAGGAGAGTAAGTTTGCACTGAACGGACTCTAACCCCACTTCGGTATGGATGTGACTAGCAGATGATGATAAGCCTGGCAGGATCGTACAATTTGAATATCTATAATGTTGAAAACCTATTGGGAGCTGAATCCTGGGAGCCAACACCTAAATACAACTCTCAAGGGATTTGCATTTGTTGGTCGACTCGTAAAATTGCATGATGTTAGTTTTAGTATATATTGTGATACCTAGTAAAAAGTTGAATTGAAATTGCTTAAAGTATTAGAAAAATATTCTTTCTTCCATTAAAAAAAAAATCAAGACGTTGAGAACCGTATAAATTTGTAAACTTTTTTCATCATGTATCAGAAACTTTGACACAAATGTCGAAAAGGTAAAAAAAAAGTTTCAAATTTTGAAAATGCTCTAAGTTTTTGAATTTTGGTGTAATTGAAAAATTTTCTGATGACAGTTTTGAAATGGAGTTCACATCTATTAGAAATTTTCATTTAAATATCTTAACCAGAAAAATTGAATGATGATAGTTTCAGAATATATTGTGATACGTTGTAAAAATTTGAGTGGAAATTGCTCAAAATATACAAATCGTGATCAGTTGTAATATCTTTCGAAACACGACATCAACTAATAAACGACTACGATTGACAACAATCTGTATAGATCATGAATACAACACTCGCGTAATTTTATTTCAATTTATAATTCTTCTTGCTGACAACGGAGTAGTCGGTGAAGCAACGGGTTCCTAACAAAGTTTAGAAATGCCGGTGACACTTTAAGGGATCCATGGACCGCTGTGTTAAACGCGAAACAAAAATCACACAAATGTGCGTCCTACTTACTATGGTTGTCCTGTGAGAACGTGACAATAATTGTTCTGAGGACCCTATTGACTCGTTCGATGGGGTTAGCCTGAGCATGATAAACTGGGTTTGTGGCGTGTACTATTCCTAGTTTCTCACACATTTGTTTCATTAGCCTTTTCGAAAATTCCGTGCCGTTATCAGTATGGACTACCTGTAGACCTCCCCAACGTGGCACTATCAGGTCGATGAAAGCGCTTCGGGTCGTGAGCCCGTTAGCCGTAGGGATCGGAATACACTGTACGCATTTCGTGAGAAGGTCCTGGAACACTACAACGTACTTGTAATCTGATTTACTGGTCGAAAATTGACCCATGACTTCCCCCGCGATGACTGTCCATGGTTGATCAATCACGCGCTGACCTATCAAGCCGGCTGGGCAAGCCTCTTCAACTTGACACCTCTGGCAAGGATTGCACCGTTGGACGAATTTCATGGCATGATAATACATACCCGGCCAGTATGAACTTGACGCGATTTGATTATATGTCTCCTCGATACCCAAGTGTCCCGTCTGAGGCTCTAAGTGCGCTTCCCCCTGACTATCACCCTTTGCTCCTCAGGGATCACCAACTTCTGAGTGTCATAGTCAGGGACCAAGGGATCTGTTTGGGTGTCAAGGCGATGTTTATATAAACGACCGTCCTCCACTTTCTAACCCGGAAAGGTTCTCGGCCTTTCCTAGACGGCTTCCACCCGTCTTGCATACTACGAATCTGTTGCCTCTGAGATGTTTGGTACCAGTACATTATAATCATCCTCAGCTAGCCTAGACAGCGCATCCGAGAAGTGGTGTAAAGCACCCTTCCTATAAACAATCTCTATGTGATAGCCTTGGAGTTCCGAACCTTATCGTGCGAGTCGTCCAGTAGGGTTCCGCAGATTGTTCAGCCAACGGAGACTGTTGTGGACCGTTATGACCTTGAAATGGAACCCTTCGAGGTACTCCCTGAACTTTTCAATTCCCCACACGACCGCGAGGCACTCTGGCTCGGTAAAGATGTAATTCCTCTCCGCCGCTGTTATTGTCCTACTTGCGAAAGCTATCATCCGTTCTCCGTCTCCCTGCCTCCGGGTCACAACTTCGCCGAGTCCGGAATCTGTTGCATCGGTCTGCAAATTAAAGGCTAATATTGGTGCTTTAGTTAAGGCGTGTTCTAAATATTCAAATTCCTCATACTTTTCGTCACCCGAGTGCTATTTCACGTTTCTCCTGAGTAACCGCGTCAAATGTTTCTCTATTGTTGCAAATTCCGGTATGAACTATCGGTATCAAGAGGCCGTCCCTAGAAACCTTCGTAATTGTTTGACCGTTTTGGGGGCCAGGTAGAAAACTATCGGATCAATATTGTCAGGATCTGCTTTGAGGCCGTGCTGATTGACGACGAATCCGAGATATTTTACTTTTGAGCAGCAAAGTTTGCTCTTATCTGGATTTATCGTCAATCCTGCTTCAGCTACCTGACCAAGAACTTTTCCTGACCAGTATAGGTGCTCGCCGAAAGTGTCTGTTACCACTATAATGTCGTCTAACTAGCTAAAGAGATAAGGCCTCATTTCAGGGGTTATAACCCTATCTACGAGTCGCTGGAAGGCTGCAGGGGCCCCGTGAGCTTGACGCTTGACTTTCCTTTTCCAAAGAGATTTGATTGAACGCGGAAGGCGGACGGCGGGGGGTAAACGTCCTCTTTCGAGTTTGCGTTCAACTTGCGGGAATCTATGCAAAGTCTATAATTGCCGCCAGATTTGCGAGCCATGACTATCGGCGCCGACCACTCACCGTATGATTCTTCAATAATTCGTGCAGCAATTTACTTGTCAACCTCTTCATACACGCTCTCCCGGATTTTAGGGGACACTATGCGATACCTCTTCTTCATAGGAACGTGACCTTGTTCGTCGATCGCGTGGGTAATAAGGTGGGTCGGCCCTAGAGGGCCCTCCAAATTCGGAGGTAACTTTATTTTCAAGAGTTTTTTCAAAGTCTCCCCCTCCCCCTCTAGAAGGGCATCCACGCTACTAAGACCCTCCTTTTCAACGAGCCACTGTTTTAGGGGATAGTATTTTCCATCGGTATCCAGCATAAACACTGCACGCGATTTAGCGAAGTAAACCATGCCAAATTTTCCTTGACCTTGTAGACCCAATATTAATTCTGTGACACAGTTATTTGCAACTCCAACTTTGCAGGTTCGCGTGACCCGTTCGATGGTTACAGGCAGATTGGCCTTTTCGATAATCATGTCGGCCGAACCCTTTGTCATAATCATGCGAGTTTTCTTATTGCAATCTTATTGTTTGCTGGTAGCTTTCACTTACTTGTCCCAAGCTGACTTTCGTAATACAAAACGAGAGGATCCGTTGTCAATCAGCGCGTCTAGTGGAACTGAGTCTATTGTAGCCTGCACGTGGATTTTTTTGGCTACTTGTGACGTATCCACTATACCGCTAATCACGTCTGCTTCCGATATAGTTTCTCCTATTGCCCAAATTTTCTTGAAGTCACCGGCTATAGGGTTGACTATTTTTGGTGATATTTAGCCACGCGATTGGGGTTTCCTAAATCGGGATCTCTATGGACCTGAGCTTCTAATACTAGTTTCTTTGGTCCTAGGTCTAAGGAACCCTCTCCACCCTCAACTTCGTCTACCGAGCAGATACTTTGCTATTCCAGACGTTTCGACATTTCGAGTTCCACCGGCATTCTCACCCCGTTAAAGCTCTCCGTGCCTATTGTCGCCTGTTTCGTATTCACGTTTCCGAAGAGTGAGTTCACTATGAGTTCGATTGGTTAGGGTCGGTTTTTGGAATATGAAGGCCCTCAAATTCTGTGAATTCAATTGAGTTGTTTCTGGTCCTTTTCTTCCGGTCAGAAAACAACCTCTCACTTATAAACAATGACTCGAGCAAAAGGGAACGAATCCAGTAGTTAAGGGCTCAAAAATTTCCCTGGACAACAAATCCTATGATCTAACATCGTTTGAAAAAATATATTAGTGACTATTAGCCAGAGGAAATAAACTTCATGGCATCAAACTACTCATCTGATGGAGAGAAATCAGCGTCATCAAAAGCTTCAACAATTAGTCGCAAAAGAGGACGCCCGAAAGATTAAAAAACAAACCCAGATAAAAAAAGTAAAAATAATGCGCGAAGGTCACGCTTCAACAGTAAGGTGGGTTTTTTCTTGCAAAGCAATATTGCATCAATATAAAAGTGAACACAAGAAACATAGCACAAAAATGAATCTCCACCAAGTAATCCTCGAATAATCTCATGGAACTTTAGAGGATTCTCCAACCTCCCTGAACTGCTGCATGAAGTGAAAAACAATGATATCATCTGTCCAAGTGAAATCTGGCTCACTTCTCCTCCAAACCTTAAATTAATCATTAGAAATCACGAAAGTAACTTGACTTTCAACCCAGCGAGAAAAACAGTGACGAAAGGCAGAGCGAAAGGAGGGCTAATAATTATTACCAATGAACGGATCTACATGGCCGAACCATTCTACTTATGAGAAAACACTATCTTCGCCAAAATATCGGGTGATAAAATAAATATCGTAATTGGTTTTGTATATTTGAATCCAAAATTAGATGTAGATTGTTTTACCCCGAAATTAGATGAACCGATAAGACTATCACAAGCCAAATTCCCTGGTTATCTGATCTGCATCAATTTAATACAGAATTTTTGCCTGATAATACGAAAATTTTTAATGTAAGGTCAACCCTTGATGAAGAAATTATTTGTAGAGGGGTCAAGTTGCTTGACTGTATGGAAAGTGATGACCTCATTTTACTTAACGGGAGAACACTTAGAGATAATCCAGCCCAAACTACTTCCACTGATTATAAAGGAGCATCTATTATAGATCTTGCGTGGACGAACGCTCTAGGAATCCAAATGATCAAAGATTACCAAGTAACGCTTTCTCCCACATGATCTGATCACTTTCCAATTAAAATTTCTGTAGACGTTCTACAAAATAATAATTATAATAGAGTACATTTAAAATGGCTAGATAACCTTGCAGATAATTGTAAGAATTTCATGCTTGCGGGAAATTTAATTCAGACAATAACAAACACCGTAAATACTGTATTAATGAAGACATGAATTAATAAAAATGTCGGGCAATTCAAACCATGGTTCGATAGAGAATGTGCCGTTTTGAGAAAATTCACCTCAGTTTTTAGAAAAATTGACGCCGTTTTGGTGACTTTGAAATTTTTTCCAGTTTCTCTAAGGAATCCGAAAGAGTACTGTCGTACAAAAAATTTAATTATGTTAATTTGTTTCTAAGAAGCGACTATCTAAAGAAAATGTTTGGTTATTCTCTCGAACTTATTTGCAAAGTTTAGAATAGATTGCAAATTTTTTAGCTTTTTGATGTTTTAGATAAATGCTGTGGAACTTGGAAAGTTTTAAAGTTTGAATTTCTCAAATTCAAGGCCTGAAAGTTGAATTTTAGAAAAAATCCTATTGTTTATAAATTTCTTTTGGAAACTTTCAACATTCAAGGGAATAATTATAATTTAAAGTCTCAAATTATTCAGAATAAGCCGTAGTAGTATATATTTCTTAACAATTATGAAAGTTATTTCTAGATTTATTACAATTCAGGATTTCATGAGTTTTCTTAGAAATTTTATGAAAAATTGAAGTTTTCCTTAGATTTTGCATCGTGCTAATTTTGATTCATTTACTAATATTTTCCTAAGTTCGGAGTCTATATGATATTCTGATATTATTTTGAATAGCCTTGTTTGAAAAAATGTTTAAAAAATTATCATCAGATTTCGAAAACGTTTGGGCAAAATGAAAATGAATAAAAAGCATCTTAATATTAACCTTTTTCGTATATTACAGTCAAGTCAAGAAAATTGATTAAACTAAAAAAAATAGCGAAAAAGTTGAATTTTGCGATTCTGTAAATTTCAAGGTTGTGCAGGCGAGGTAGAAAATATTTGAGTGGCATTATCGGTAAATATTTACTTGCTCCGCACTTACTATTATGATAACATAAATCTCATAAAATATGTTGTAGTCTTCGAATAAGAAGTGCATCGCTTTCAGTGCTTTTTGACTTTAATTGTTCTGGTTATCTCATTTTTCTATGTACAGAACTTTTTTTTTAAAATAATTCAGAAGAATACTTCTTATTTTTCCAATTCTCAAATCCTTTATTTTCTTTGATGAGACATATCGCTTATAAACTACTTTTCTCGCCTACTTTGTTAATTTTAGATTATTTATCATTGGAAATTACTCAATAAAATATAGAAATGCATGTTATTAAATTTCCATACCTTTAACATGCATAAATTAATCACAATATATACATAATTTCCAAAAATACTGAAACAACTTTCATATAATGTTTTTTATTTATTGTAGTACGAAATCAATATAATATTAAATAAATATTACCTGAACATTGTAGACTAGGATAGAGTAAAAATGCTAAAATTATTCGAATCGTTTGAACTGAGGGGGGAAAATTGTGTCTTAACATCCATGAAGGGATTTTTTTTAATAATCGGTCAATATATTCTGTTCCTTTTTTTTATTTCAACAGTCAAGTCTTTTAAAATTGGAACAAAATTCTTAACGGTTCACAAATGACAACGAGTGTTTTATCCGTACAGTTTTTACTAGTGAACAAGAATAAAACCTTTGAAATTTGAAAAAAAAACACAACAATAATTTTTCTCAGTTTATAATTTTATGAAAATGTGAAAAATACATGTGTTTCTTAATTCAGTCATATATACACTTTTTGGAAAAAGTTTAATCTTTTGAATCTGAAATTTCTGCAGTTTGAGCCAAAGAAAAAGTTGTCATTTCCCTTTTTCACAGCAAAATTTTTCGTGAATAGAACATTTTGTGGGTTTGAAACTCACAAAAAATAGTTATTTTAACAACAGTTTTTATAATTGAATCTTTTCTTACTGTCAGATTAAAAAAATTCACAATGGCGGATCCAATATGACAGACGAGTTTCCAAAAAAATAATGAATTTTCATGAAACTTCGCATCTGGGAGTTTTTAAGGCCTCTAATAACGTATCCGAACTCATAGGTATTTCGAAAATTCGAAATGACGGATTCAATATGGCGGACAAGTTTTAAAAATTAATGGATTTTCATGAAACTTGGCATCTGGGGGTTTTTGGGGTTGTTAATTTTATAAGTTAGGTTGAAAATAAAAAAATCTCGATTTCAATTTGGCTGTGAAAAATGGCTGTCAAAAATTTGAATTTTTTCAATCTGACTTCAGATTTGTAATCAGCAACCCCAAAAACTCTCTATACTAATTATATTACAATACTAAATCTACAGTTGCAATCAGAGTTAATGTCACAAATTTGATCCACCACATTGCATCTGCCATATTGAATTTTGTAAATCTGATAACAGATTTCAAAACAGCGACCCCCAAAACCTAAATATTCATATTCATATTTTTGTACTCTTTGATTTGTTTTAAATGATAAAAATTGTTTTCTGCATATAGCTTTATCAATTTGGAACAATTAAAACGATTTAAAAATTCAATTAATGTCTGTGGTACACTTAGTTGGGCACTAAGGATTAAATAATTTCAGTCTTACATTGATTTATTTATCCAGCGACCACAGACTTTCTAGAGGATCCTTAAACAGATAGACAGTGCGATGATACGCTCCAAAAATATAGACTGTAGGAAGACTGAGCGCCTTACTGACAGGTAGTAAACATAGGGCAGACGACGCGAACAGTGACAAACCTAGTAGCCACCAAGGAGCCTGTATGAGAGGATGAGACACCATTGACACGGCGCAGAAGTCCCGCGCAAGTAACGAGAGGGCGGCACCGTCCGGTCACGGCCGCATCCAGCGACCACACTCCACCGGTTAAGTGGGGAGACCGAAGTCGACGGCCATGTTCTGGCATCGACACACGACAAGCAGCGCCAATACCAGCGGCGAGCACCAGTACCAAGGCGGTAGTCGTGTCAGACCGAACCAGCCCTGCTAGGTCACATCGTGAAGCTCCACCCGCAACGTCAAAGGCATTGCGTAGTACACCCAACCAACCCTGCAACACCACGTGGCTAGGCGACCCGGCATGTTAAGGTAGCTAGAAGACGGTCATTTTAAAATACCTGGAGGACAGCCATCCTGATGTAGCTAGAACACGCATTTTAAAATACTTGGAAGACAGTCATCCTGATGAAACTAGAAGTCGCCCATGTTGTAACTAGTATGAGGAAGAGCAATGGTGAGACGAGCAGCCCGGCCGACGGACCCAATAAGCAAACAGTGATGGTAAGACGGTACCCATTGGTCGGGGTCGGCAAGCAGGCCTTTTCTACTACGACCAACAAATCTACAGCCTCGACACGAAGGAATTACGGGTCGAGTGGAAAGGAACGGAAGGAAGCGGCGAGAAGCCCGTTTTCTCAGAACTTAAGCTCTTGGCTTGGCGGCGGTGTGTCCGGACGTTCCGGAACCGCAAGAGAGAATTTGAGATCAACGAGAAGGGATTTATACCAAATGGCACAAAGGAAAGAAGACCTTGCGAGGTGGCTACAAGGTAGGTGGCATTTCCTTAACTTCTGAATATTTCACTCAGCCCGCTTTGTTTAATGCCTACGGGCAAGTGTCAGCTCTCCACGAACGGTAGTTAGAGTCAGTGCCGCATGGGTCATCCGAGGCCCCCTCGCCAACCGGAAGCTGAGACACGCCCGACTCGAAGCCCGATAATAGCCAGTCGAGGCGGACGTCTCTCAATCCTCGGACGATCACGACAAGTGTGACAGGTCGCAATATAGGAAGGTGGTCTGTCGGTTGCGCACTCGGATTCGCTAAACTCAGCGCGAAAGTAGAATTAAGCAGATTGTATTAGGGAGCCTGTAAAAAAAAAAGAATCAACGAGCTTCGTGGGTTGTTCGTGAGTCAGAAGGGTGTTACTCACGAACTCGGTTTACTCCAGTATGGGTGTCGCGATCAATAGGTAAGTGGCAGCCACATTGTATGAAGTAACCTGATTTTCCATCCTGGCCCTCCCCCGGCCAGGCTGTGGTTAGCAGGTAGTACACAGGAAACTTGGAAAACCTTGTTACAACTGGCGCCCAACGTGGGGCGGTCACACGGTGACAGAACATTTTTAGTGAGGGAGACGGGCAGGAACGAAGATTAACAAGTAGAGACGGAAGCGACAGACCAAACGTAGAATAGCGCTTTTAATTACTCATGCATAATTTTATTGATTTTTGTGGTTTTTTCACGTTTGCTTGGCTCGCTTAAAAAACCCCAGTACCACCTAACCCTCACCCCCTCTCAAGCTGGTATAAAACCTTTTTTTTTCCTGCGCAAATAAACCATGTAATGGACATTTGCGCGGAATAATTCAACAAGTACGAGTTTGGAGGAATTTCCGGAGCTTTCGATGACTCTTCAGAATTTAATTTTTTTTAATTGTCAGGATAAAAAAAGGATTTTTTAAAGAAACATTTCAGGGATGTTGCCGAATTGAAGGGAATCTCAGAAATGTTCGCGAGCTTACACAAGTTGAGGAAATTTCCGGAAATTTTTTGGTAATCTAAAGAAAATACGGGTATTTTGAAGATTTTCCGATTAAATTAAAGAAATTGCGTGGGTTTTGAGATTTTTATTTGAGGAATTGAGCGAAGTTACAGGAAAGTACAGAGAACTTACGGATAGTCTGTACCCGTCCCGAAATTTTTCGAGGTGTCGTGATTTTTTTTTTAGGATAGACCTCGACATACGATAGGGTAATGGAGTCGTACGATCCAATGAAGGGGGAGCCAGAGCAGGGTGACAGTCGGGAGAAGCCCGGTGTACCGGCAAGTCCGGATCTCAGCGAAACACATTTTGTAGCCGGAGCCGCTCCGGTAGGAGCAATCGAGAGCCAGACTAGGCAAATTAGGGCCTGTATAGGGATTCTAAGGGAATTTCGCCTAAACACGAACGGAATAGACGAGGAAGTGCGGAAGCGTATGGGGCGGTATTTCGCGCGTCGTGGGGGTAACCAGGCGGTACCCTGGTATCCAGAGGACGATGACGACCAGGGGCAGGCACCGTGGAAGTTAGGCACCGACGACAGCATAACACCCCTCCTCCCAGCAGAGACACGTGGAGGGGGGATGAGGGGTCATGGCACCACCAACTCATGGGATAACATCGGTAGGCGAAAGCATGAGAACCACCCGGGTGGAAGACAACCGTTTCGCGAACGTGATTACTAGGTCACGCAAAACCACGACTAGGGTCAGTGCTGCAGACACTCGACAAGGCGCGTCTCCACATTTAGCCCAGCTAGTTCTAGGGGGGAGCGCGGTCCCTCGACAATATCTAGGGGCTGATTGTGAATCTAGGCGCCCCGGAAGGACTCAGGGCCGGCCGACAGAAGACTGGGGATACCAAACCACGGTGCCACTGAGCCGTAGTGTGACGACACTCTGGGCAAGTGGGCCAGCATATTACCCACCGACAGTAAGTGCTTTAACAGTGTGCTCCTTTAGTAACCACATCGCAGCCCATTTTCACTACCACGATCATTAGGGACAGCATCGCGAGACCGCAGCCTGGGGCCGGACCACAGAACCAGAAGGTTATCGGTACACAGAAAATTATCCGGAGCCACACGGGCGTGAATTCGCTCCAATTGAGTATCGCGACCGTAGGCCACGGGAACATGAGGGGCTCTGAATGGATCGGACCACTCATCACTACCCGGCGTCGAGCCTCTTCCCTCATACGAACCCGACACACGATAATACCGTGGCACGAGTTTGAATCCTAGTTATGACAAGAGAGAACAGTACGTCCAAACGTTCGGACAGGGACAAGACTGGCCGTATAGGCAGCCGGGGCGGCAATATAGAGAGCAGAGCTGCGACCCGCAGAACAGGTACTCCCACGGTTGGGACGAAAAACCGGAAAATGAGGGCTATGCGGAAAGACACTCACTTGGGCGAAGAGCTCCAAGTGAATTCAAACCGGAAGACATCACGAGTCACGGGTATGCTCAGGGATGGGGGCGAGGCCCCATGCGACCCCTCAGAAAACCAAGGGACGTGACAAGAATCGTGGAAGGGTAGAAGGTCAGTTTTAACGAACAAAAGGGCTCAAGTGTAGACAACTTCTTGTGGAGGGTCGAAGAGGGCAGAGGCGCCTCTTTCCTCACAGACGAGGAGTTGCTAGTCACAATGCCCTTCCTCTTAAAGGATATTGCGTGGCACTGGTTCCATTAGAACACATTAAAAGGAAACACGTGGGACCAGTGCAATCGGCACTTTCAATCACGTTTTGGGGACGCTTTCTACCGGGAAAGATTAGAAGAGCAAATCCTCTCACGCAGGCAAGGCAAAGAGGAATCGGTAGCAGATTACCTGACCTGTATGTATGGGCTCTACCAGCTCACAACCAGGCTAATGGATTTTGAAGTCCAAATGAATAGAGTATATGCGAACCTCAGATCCGACTTTAGGAGGGCCATCAGACGTTACGAATTTACAGACAATAACGGTCTGGCGGTCCTGGCGGTGGAACATGAGCGCGTGATAACCACGATAGGTGAGGATATAGCCCTTCCAGCCCCTGAAAATTCCCTTATCCCGAAATTTGCCTACAAGGGGAAGAGCCCACAGTCGTAGAAAAACAATCCTGTGGCCGCTATCGCTCCGACTTGAGTCGATAGCGACACCACACCGAATCTGTCGGAGTTAGCGCAGTTAATTAAGGCCCTAATCGCGACAATAGAAAGCGATAAACGGGGCTAAACTGCGAACTTGGACAAAAACGAAGCCAAGAATAAGCCCAAGTCTGAGGGATCCAAAAGACGTAGTGATAGGAACCCTCGGAACCGTAAGAACTTGGCAAGGTCGACTGACCGGAAATCGGACTCGTCTACAAAACGGGGCTCTGGTCATCCACTTCGGGTAAGAAAGTGGATGATTCGGAGATAGAATGTTGGAACTGCCGACAAAAGGGTCACTTCCAAATTGGATGCACAAAAAACCGTAGACGTAATTATTGTTGTCGATGCGGCAAGGAGGAAGTGACCACCAAAGAATGCGAGCTGTCCGGGAATTGTCCGGAAAACAGAAGAAGGGAGAAGGCCTAGAGGTCAGCCCTTCTTCCTCCAGTCCCGGAATGACCCCACAGGACGACAGGCAATTACCGGAACATGGCAGGCTTAAGCCGACGGAACCAGCAGTAGTGGGGATAGCCAAAGAAGCGAATTCCGCCCCCCCCCCCCCGCGGGGATACCCCGTCGCCCTCAGCGAACCAGATCCCGGTAATCCATACGGTAGAAACGGAAAACACGATCGTTCTTAACACAAGAACGAGGGTTAGAGAACGACAGAACCCCTGGCAGGAGAACCAGGTAATACTGGCTCTTCTGAAGTCAAACGAGTAACCCGCAGTTGCACCTGCAGAAGATTCGTAGCTGCCACGAAATGGTAACACCCCTAAGGTCCTCGCGTTGATTGATGGAGGGGCATTCCGAACAGAAATGGGAGATATCGGCTTGGTTATAGCCGAACGGTACAAGGTAACATTGCACACGACACCCAACCAAGCGGTCATGACTGCTGACGGTACCGTCAATCATGTTCAGGCCACATGTTACCTCCATATCGAAATGGCAGACTATCCGGAATTAGTCTACCACTATACCGAAGAGGGTACTGAGCTGGAAGTGGAGAGGAGGGATTAAAGCCCGACAACATTGGACCAGTGTTGCGGACTCAGAGAAATAACGGCGGAGGAGCGACAAGAACTGGACACGTTAGTTGCCGGGATTATTAAGCCCCCTCCGGAGGTACTTCCAGCGACCGATCAAATAACTCATAGCATAGACGTCGGGGGACACCCGCCGATAAAATAGAGGTATTATTGAGTGTCCCCAAAGGTCCTGAAAAATATGCAAGATGAGGTGACTCGAATGTTGGCCGAGGGAATAGTAGAGCCATCGAAAAGCGGTTGGTCCAGTCCCGTAGTAATGGCCCGAAAGGCTGATGGGACATATAGATTCTGCGTGGACTACCGCAGGCTCAACAAGGTGGCCAAAAAGGATGCTTGCCCCCTGCCGAAGATGGGCATGATCCTTGAGCAACTTCGCGCGACGAAATTTATAACGACCTTAGATTTAAAGTGGAGTTACCACCAGATCCCGATGGCCGAAGATAGCATGGAGTACACAGCGTTTACATTTCCTGGAATGGGGCTCATTCAGTTCGCAAAGATGCCCTTACGACTTTCAGGGGTTCCTGCGACATTCCAGCGACTGGTAGACTCCCTCATAGGGCCAGACATGGAGCCAAATGTCTACGCGTACCTCGATGATATAGTTGTCGTAAATTAGATGTTTAAGGGTCATCAGGAATGGGTAGCGCGAGTCATAGACGACTTACAGGGCGCAGGACTGACCATAAACCCAAAGAAATGTGAATTAGGGAGACTGACCGTACCTTATCTCGAATTCCTGGTGAATCAGAAGGGTTTGCAGGTCGATCCGGACAAGGTGGAGCCACTTTTCTCCTGTTTAGCTTCAAGGACAACAAAGCAACTCAGACCGTTCTTGGGAATGGTGTCATGGTACCGTCGTTTTATTCCCGACTTTGCGACTGACGCGGAACCACTGAATAAATTGCTTAGGACGAAGGTGCCATGGGAATGGGGAACCGAACAGGAAAGCGCGTTCGCTAGGCTTAAAGAGCAAGTTGCGACGGCACCGATTTTTACATATCCTGACTTCGAAGTCCCGTTCATACTCCAGACCGACGCGAGCGATTTTGGCCTCGGGGCAGTCTCAACGCAGATGCAAGACGGCGTTGAGAGGGTGATCGCTTTCGCGAGTAGGACGATGTCAGACGCGGAAAGAAAGTACTCGGTCACGCAAAAGGAGTGTTTAGCCGCGATCTGTTTGGTTAGGAAATTCCGCCACTACCTGCAGGGGTTTCACTTCACGGTGATCACCGACCACAGTTCGTTGCGATGGCTACACAACCTTTACAACCCAACCGGTCGATTGGCGCGATGGGCACTTGACCTCTTCGAATACGATTTTGAGGTCGTACACCGCAAAGGAGCGTTGCACCACGTGCCTGACGCCCATTCTCGGATGTATGAGGAAAAAGTAGCAATCCCCATAGCTTCCATGGAGCCGGTGGAGGACGAGTGGTGCCGTAGACGACAGCGCGAGGTGGAATAATTCCCAAGAAAATTCCATGGGTGGAAAATAGTTCACGGAATGTTGTATCGGTACCGTCCTAATCCGTTGATAGACCCGGTAAACGAAGACCTAGAGGCGTGGAAGTTGGTAGTACCAGCCGAGAGAAAACAAGAAGTCTTCGACGAGGTACGCAACGATCCACAAGCCGCACATCTAGGAATTCACAAGACATACCGGAAAGCCTCTGTTTAGTACTACTGGCCAGGCATGTATCGCGACATTTATCTGTGGGTACGATCCTCCGACACCTACCAGAGAATCAAGGCTGATCAGAGACCTGCAGCGGGCCCAATGGGCCTCAGGGTAGTACAGCAGCCTTGGACCAAAGTGGCCACCGACGTGATTGGTCAGTGGCCAAAGACAGCACTAGGATTCGAATACTTAGTGGTATTCGAAGACCTTTATACTAAATGGGTGGAATTGTCACCCATGGCAACAGATAATGCCGAGACCATTATCAAAGCTTTTGAGGACCATATTCATAGTCAACCAATCGTTTCAAGGGTTGACAGAGACCTACGGAATTCGGCACTCATTCACTCCGGTGTACCATCCACAGGCGGACCCTGTGGAGCGAGTGAATCGGGTCCTAAGAACGATGATCTCCACGTACGTAGCGCAGGACCATCGGCAGTGCGAAGTATACTTGAAAGATTTCAGGTTCACCTACAAAACGGCCGTACACAGTACCACGGGGGTCTGCCCGGCCTACTTGAATCTGGGTAGGGAACCAAAGCTTTGCCAGCATGAATCTTGGGGCCCCAAAAGGGGTATTTGATTCTGAGCAAGATAGTCGACAATGCTCAAGCACAAACCCGACCAGCCAGCGGTCACGGCCGATGATCTGCGGCCTGGAGCGCGCAGGGAGGAAGCGTCTGTAACAAGTGTGAAGGGCAGGGACAACGACGTGAAGAGTAGCCTACTCCAGGACACCTCGGCTAGGGATCTGAGGAGATTACATTCCGGGTTAGAAGCCCCCGCCAAGGTCCTTCCTTCAGGCGTCTCAACGGTCCCGCCGGAACCGAACCACCCGGTTGATACCGGTTGGTACGGCTGGAAAATTTTATTTTATTTTATTTTTTCTAATTTTTGTTTTGCTTGTTCTTACGTTGCCCTAAGATTCCTAAATAGTTTACGAGTATGCTTGTTTCAGGGGCATACCCCCAAAAGAAAAGAATGTAGGGTGGCAACCAGGTGTGGTCAAGTAGCACCCACAAATAAAATCAGGGTACCGAAATTGTTGTCTTTTATTTCCGCGAACCATGCAATAAGTTTCTTGAGAAAGTACCCTTTGCTTCTTACCCCATTCGAACTTCACCAGAGTAACATAGAGTAGCCGGATAGAATGGGTAGGCTCAGGGGAAGATCAGGCCACGATGGGTTAGCTACCTTTCTCCTAGAAAAGAACCTTTAAGAATCAGGTGATCCACATTGCGAGATAGGTAACTGAGTGGGGGAAGTAAGAGCCAAGCCAACCTGAGGAGACCTGGTAGAGGATCCACAGGAACTCAGTTCCAAGGTAGTTTTTTTTTCTTGTTCTTTCTGTCTCATCAAATAGCTACTAAGAATTCCTTGAGCAAGGAATCGCACTGAAGGGAGGGCTGAGAGGACTGACGGAGGAAAGGTATAGCCGTCACGTGAGTAAACCAAGCCGGTAGGCTTCGGCTAGGCCCGGGGGAGTTGCAATGAAGTTTTGTACAAGGAGTTCGGAAAGTTGTAAGACCACTTTCCGGGGACTCGCCGAAGCCTTACCTAACCTCCGAAAGGGAGGAAAGGACGGCTATTTAAAAATGCTTGAAAGACAGTCATCCTGATGTAACTAGAAGTCGTCCATATTGTAACTAGTATGCGGAAGAGCAATGGTGAGACGAGCATCCCGGTCGACGGACCCAATAAGCAAACATCGATAGTACGACGGTACCCATTGGTCGGGGTCGGCAAGCAGACCTTTTCTACTGCGACCAACCAATCGACAGCCTCAACACGAAGGAATTATGGGTCGAGTGGAAAGGAACGGAAGGAAGCGGCGAGAAGCACGTTTTCTCAGCACTTGTGCTCTTGGCTTGGCGGCGGTGTGGCCAAACGTACCGAGGATCCCAAATAAAAGCACGGTGGCTACACGGTGGTTTTCCTTAACCTCGAATTAGTTTTCTCAGCCCGTTTGTATAATGCCTACGGGCAAGTGTCAGAGTTTCGCGAAAAATAGGTAGATTCAGTGCCGCGTGGGTCATCCAAGGCCCCCTAGCCACCCGGAGAGTTGAGACACGCCTGACTCAAAGCCCTATAATAGCCAGTCGAGGCGGGCGTCTCTCAATACGAACCGTGGGTATAAAGACAGAACTTCTCTCTCACTCACGCGATCCCCACCCCCTCTTGTGTGTCGCATGCAATATTAAGGGCGAGCTGGTCGAGTGTGACTGGACCGGTTCCTACGGGGCTCGGATAGGGTCATCCCTATCTGGCGCCTGTAAAAAGAAGAATCAACGAGCTTCGTGGGTTGTTCGTGAGTCAGAAGGGTGTGACTCACGAACTCGGTTTACTCTGGTAGTGTCGCGGTCGATAGGTAAGTGGCAGCCACATTGTATAAAGTAACCTGATTTTCTATCCTGGCCCTCCCCCGGCCAGGCTGTGATTAACAGGTAGTGCACAGGAAACTTAGAAAACCTTGTTACAACATACACGCCGTGCCACAGAGCCACATTCAGGACGTTACTTCTATAAAGGATACTCTCTGATGCAGATACAAACGTCTCATCCGACGGATATGGTCTTCCGAACCGTCGTCCCTATTGTTACTCACAGAAAGGTAGTTCCTACTACACATGCGGTCGCACAAACAATTCTTGTTCAATATATTCCCAAATATTTATAATTTTTGTTTTCTAGTTATGAACATTCAAGAACATACAAACCTTCTTTACTGCCTCCTATTTAAGCTCTAAAAGTTTGAACTTTCCATATCTTAATTTGCACTGCGTCGTAATTTAGTGCTCATTTACTGCTGTAGGAATGTAGGAATGCTAGCTTCAGCTGACTCTGATACGCTCTAGGTTTGTGCTGCGCACAACGTCCGGGCACCGTTAGTGATATCAAATTTCGGTCATTCGAGTCTTGAAAATTTAAAGCATTTCTGAATTGTCTTGAAATATTGATAAACAACAAAATAATTTCCATAGAAGTCCTAGATACCACTTAGTATGTAGTGAAAATTACATATACTTATATAATATGCATACAAAATTATAATCTTCAGAATACACTGCATTCACCAGCGGGGAAATGGTCGACTTTCATTGGGCAAT
This sequence comes from Andricus quercusramuli, assembly GCA_932178445.1. Classification (NCBI taxonomy): domain Eukaryota; kingdom Metazoa; phylum Arthropoda; class Insecta; order Hymenoptera; family Cynipidae; genus Andricus; species Andricus quercusramuli. The sequence goes on from CAKNXH010061673.1 coordinate 46,433, forward strand.
CAACTATTAGTAGCTAAGCTACTAAAATCTTTAGCTTGGTTGGAACGATGCAAGGACAACAATATCTTACCGAAATTCAGACAATTTAAAAAATATTTGGGGACATCTAAATCCAAATATATTCTACATAAAACATGTTTGCTTCTCTCGAAAGAAGGAATAAAACATTCCAAGTCGGGTGAAATGTTTTAGCCTCACTTTACTCTCATGTTCCTTTATACGTTGGCCCACTGCTCTCCCGGTTTCTCTGATATAGACTTTGCAACAAGAGAAAGGGATTTTGTACACTCCATGATCACTGAGAGGTGCCTTTTAATCTTTCAAGTTCTTTATAACTTGTCCTATTTTCGCAGGTGATTTATCCTTATGGTTTGAATGCTGTGTTCCTTGAGAATTCTCCCTATTTGTTCTATAATATTACGGTGTAATCGATTGATGAAAGCGGAAAACTTGTGTAGTTCATCTAGTCCATGTCTCCAGATGACAAAAGTGTCGTCAAAGTAACTTCACCAAAATTCCAGTTTAAGCACGGATTGGTTGATGAGTTTAGTTTCTAGATGAGGGGATGTTTGCAAACGATTTGATAATATCGATTGTATCAGAGATTGGTACTTTCATAAAGAGCGATACTACGTCTAAGCTCACTAGGATGTCTTGGAATTGAATGTGAATCTGTTATAGCTTTTTGATAAAGTCAAAAGACTTTTGGACGTTAAGGAAGCGTGCTGGGTTGTAAGTTGGTGGGCTTATTGCGCTGACGATCAGTCTGAGTGGAATCTTGTTTTGGTGCATTTTTGGGAGTCCGTAAAGCTTTGGAAAGACGGGATTAGTAGGTAATAGTTTAGATGTTGTTTCCTGTCGAGTTTAGACTCTTTTAGAAGGGGTTTTTGTCTGACTGACTATTGTTTCTGTGGGGTGTTTTTCATTTTTTTTATATGTATCGTCAGTTAAAATGTCTATGATTGTGTTGTTCTAGTCTTCGTTATTCATTATTACTGTTGTTTTGCCTTTGTATGCGGGAAATATTATGATGTCTTTATTCCAATTGAGTTCTTCAATCGTTGTTTTCTCTTTTAAATTCTATTTTTTGTTTGTTAGTGGATAGATCTTTAATCCCTTTCTTGGGATTGGTCAAACGATATTCTGTCCAATGTCGACCAAATGTCGAATCTGAGGGTGTTCGATAGGAAAAGGTCAAGTTTTGGTAGTTTTTTGGAGGTAGTGTGTCGGCAAGATTCGTAGTTTCGCACACGATTGAAAGCCGAAACATCTGATTTTATTATAATGAAACATTGTGAAAGCATTAAATCAATTATTGAATAACGCTACAAGGTGAGTTTTCTTACTGACACTACCACTTTTACTAATCTCAGGTCTTCTCAAGCTAAACTACTAACATCTTTAGCCAACCAAGGAATTCATGTAGAAATCATCTACAAATCTAGGTACTGTAACTCGTGATACTTTTTCCATTGTTCTTAACATTGAGAATGATACCGAAATGAATGATGAAGAATGATTCTATTGACGACACTTATCATTATTGGAAATTATCAATTTTTCTGCGTTGCGACAGGATGTGAGCTCGCACAAAAGCGAAAGCAGAGTTGTTCAGTGTTCTCTACGAACCGAATATAGATTTTTATTTTATATTCCGAATTTCAATTCAATCAATGAGTCCTTTTTTTAGATTTTGGCTAATTATTCGAACTTCAGGATTTCTATTCAATTGTGACTTTATTAAGTTTTATAAAGAATCTTTTCCTTAATTCTGAGTAATTGTATTTTGTTACTAGAAGGTTGTAGGGAAAGCATAAAGAGTTTGGTTGCATCTCGCACCTAGGTTTAATTAATCGGTGTCTCGCAGCTGGAGAAAAGATATTGCAGGAGCGTCCTCTCGAAAGTACCAGTGTCATTCTGATGCAAAGCAAAGAATGCTCTTCCTAAATAAGTCCTCGTATAGACTGAGTCTTTCCATTCGGCATTCATTGAACATGTTCATTCCCTTTCCGACTAATGGATGCACACGCAATCATCAATTACCCCTTAAATTTACAAAACCACGCGAAACCACCCATAATAATATTCAACAAACCCAAAAACCATCCCCCAAACTTGTATCTAAACAAATCCTGATTGCCTCCACGCAAAACACGTAAAATACTACTTAATTTTGAAGTAATCACGCAAGTCACCTCAAAAACACTACAAGTTATTTTTCGTGTCCCATTATGAATTTTAAGGACCCCCTTAAACCAGCCCGACTACTTTTACTGAAACAAGTCCCAAGTGCCTCCACGCAGAACAAACAAAATTTTTAGAAATTTGAAATAATCACATGGGTCATCTTCAGAACATAATTTCTTGTAAGTACGTAAGCAGTGCACATATTTATTAGTTGAACATATTCAACATATTTTAGCTTTAACAAAATTATTCATTGTTTTCAGCATGAAGATCGGAAAGCAATACTTTATTTAAATACTGAGAACATTATAACTGATCTTTGGAGTTTTTGAAGACCAAGAAGGAGAATGAAGAAGAATATAGGTATTTTTGATGTGCCTGCATCGCGCCGAAAATATTTTGAATTCATGATCTAGCTCCAGTTCCTGACTTCTCTTTACGGTCAATTTTTTTCGTGTAGTCTTATGCGCAGGCGTGACGTAGGCCAACTGAAAGTAAAAATATTTTTTATTATTCAATACTAGTATTTTTAACTATTATTTGGAAATATGGCTAAATACAGAAAAGCAAAAGTCGAAAGTGAAGTACGTTTACGTATATCATTCGAGTATAAAGGATGCAAAAAGAAAAATTCCAACTACATGTCAACAACGGTTGCCAGTTCGGTCGGTATTCGCGATGAGGACGAAAATGCGAAGTTTGGCGGCCACTAAACGAGGCCAATGGCGATTCCAATACTTACATAATTCAACATTGAAACAACATATTTCACTAAACATTTATGCTGGACACAACTTTAAAAAAATATTATTGTAAGAAACCCGAACCATCAATCTTTCACAGCGTGGACCCCATATTTCAGATGTATAGACGTGCCATCTGATAGAGCCTCGATTAGTGGCCGCCAGATTTCGCATTGTCGTGCCAATCGCAAATACCGACCGAACTGGCAACCGGAACTGACCGTTCTCATACATTTTCCAAAGTTTCAGCCCGATATTTTATTTACAAAAGAAGTTCTTAGATTCAAAAAAAAATCGGAAAATTGAAAAAGTGATGTCGGTAATGCAGGTATTTGACTGTGTCACATGCCCTTAAGAAGTAAAATACTTCATCCGAAACCACCATGTTATTAGCCTCTAACGTCCCCTGAAAAGTGAGCGTTATGTAGTCCTTTACCGAATGGTGTCAGTTGCTGACATGTAAATAGTTCCACAAATGGCCATTGAATAACGCACAATGTTATTTCTCACCGTACTGTTGGGAAAAATAATGACACCATGTGGCACTCTGGCTGAGACCAAAGGACATTCAAAATTTAGCGCCATCCACGAGAAAACCTATCACAGCCCAAGCTAACCACTGCCACGTTATTCGTATGTTTTCACGATATATGTACTAATATTTATCCAAATCGAGCCGTTTTTGGTATTTTCGTTCGCCATTTAAAATTTTCAAATTTTGACTTCAGATTCGGATTCAGCGACCCCAAAAACCCGTAAGCACATTTTGGGCCCTTTTTGTCGAATTCTCTCTGCCAAAGAAGGGGTGAAGAAGGAAAAAGAGGTAGTAAAATACTTTAAAACAATCTGCGCGCTCGGTCTTTGTACTTCCCAACATATTTCCACAGACTTTTCAAAAATGAAGGTCAATGCATCAAAAACAACAATATGCTGCTTGTGAATTCCCTTTTGCTAAAGCTCCGTAAGCATTAACGAACACATTCTCATCCCGTATCTCGTGCTACGCACTCGATTTTGTCCAAAAGGCGAACTTTTCTACATCATGTTCTACAATATTATATAAAATTTAAATATTTCAAAACTAAAAACCTTTCAAAATATTCGGAAATCTATTAAAATATTTTTTTTAGGATTAATGTTACCATATAAAAAATATTTCAAATGTTTTTTGGTATCTTAAAAAAAATTAATCCTCTAAAAAATTTCCAAAATTCTTTAAAAAACTTCTATATTTTTTTCGAAATTTTCAAAAATCTACATTTTGTTGACATTTTTTTGAAAAATTCTTAAGATTTTATGTATTACTAAAATGTTTAAAGTGCTTGCGCGCGAGTGTGTGTATGCGTGAGATAGATGTGGTTGATACAAAATTATCTTCTTTCAGCATGGCATAAATTTTAATGCCGAATCATGCTATTTCTACTTACTCACAAGAAAGTAATATTGACGTGTATTTTGTATTTGTATTTTAAGTAAATCGCTTTACAGGAAAAAAATTCATGATGCGCGCATATATATATATATATATATATATATATATATATATGCATATGATACTAGCAAAATTTATCGACTCACTTGGCATGCAGTAATTACAACACTTTTTGTTTCCATCCTGACAATCAGTAGGGCATACGTCCACCACAGCAACATTGAGGAAAGCCACGTACATCATGAGGAAAAAGACAAAGATTGAGAAACTCATTATATTTTTTTTCCAAAGCAGACTGAGCCTTTTCTGTTTCAGTCGCGGCTTATATACCAACTCTTTTTCCCCCATCCATAAGTCAAAGCACGTCATGCTTACCACGCGGAGGGGTCTAGATAATAGAACGAATGCGCGTACCCAACACGAAACTGAAAAAAACAAACAAGATAAAGCAGGAGAAACGTACTGTCTCTGTCGGAGTGTCACGCCTACCCCGAAAGGGAAACGGCTTAATGGATAAAATATATATATATATATACAACTTTATTTAAATGTATCAATCTTGTGTCAATTGGTTTGATGGGTTCTCGCAATCCAATAAAAGTTGAAACCCCATTGTTCTTTCAAGAAAATTTTCAACTATAAAATATCAATCTAAAAAATGGAAAAGTTGAATTTTCAGTTGAAAAATTAATTTAAAAAAAAACACGCTCTCACTGAACAGTTACATTTTTAACCAAATACGGTTGCCTCCAATCGAAAAAATAAATTTTTAACAATGTAGTTTAACTTTGACCCAAGTAGTTGAATTTTTAATTTAAAAAGATTAATTTTCAACAAAATAGTTGAATTTTCAAACAGAGATGAATTTTAAAATAAAAATATAAATCTTAAAAAAATGATTTCTTAACAAAGTGATTCAACCAAATCTTTCAAATAAAATAGTTGAATTCTCAAGCAAAGAAGAATAATTTTCAACCAAAAAGTTGGATTTTCATTTAAAAAAAAAGAAATTTCTATCAAAGCGGATGAATTTATAAATCAAAAGAATAAATTAAAAAAGTAGTTGAATTTCCTGTTAAAAAAGATTTTAGTTGACTCTTCACGATCAAAATATTAAATTATAGCCAAGAATTAAGTTTCTACGAAAAAATTGAATTTTCGGTCCAAAAAGACTACCCAAGAGTTTCATTTTTATCCAAAAAATATTAAATGTATCTGAAAACAGATGAATTTCTACGGAATAGTTAACTCTTCATCCAAGAAAGATGAAATTTGTACTAAAACAGATGAACTTGTTGATTAAAAAAAATAATTAAAAAAAAAATTGTTAAATTTTCAACAAAACAGCAGAATTTTCAACCTAAGTATAACTTCTCATCAGAATTCCAGTTAGGGCATTTTCAACATTTTTGATACCAATTTGTCAATACTTAAAAATTCGATGTACGGCATTTTCAAAATCCAAAAACACAAACGAACGTGAACATTTTAAGCCAAAAAACGCACGATATAAAAAAAGTCAAGAATAGAAAAACTTTGATTTTTGAGAGCTCTACAAGATTATTATGACTTTTTGAATTTTTCTGAAAAATCTAAAATTTAAATTTTGATCGTACAAAAAATAATGGAAAATCAAAAATTTCATTTTGCGGTTGGAATATGCAACATACGAAAAAAAAGGATGAACGAAAAGTGTGCACTCAATAAAGGTATACAAATTTGTTACGAAACACTTATTGATAGGACGCGTAATTTCGGTTTTATTCCTTAAAAACTACATTAAAAATAACAAAATCAAATTTTCGAACAAACTACACAAGCTACGAAAAAAAATCGAAAAACTTGTTCACCTAGTTCGCCTAGTTTTGTTTTTTATTGTAAAAAACAAAATAAAAACAAAAAATGATATTTTTTTGAAAACGACACTGTTACAAAAAAAAAAAACTCAATGGAGAAAAGCTTTTCACCAAAAAAGGATATATTGTCGGCGGGCAAATTGTTTAGTTCAAATTTTTGTTATTGGACTCAAAATTAGGGACAAATTCTTTAAATTTTTCAAAATTTTTAGAAATTTATAAAAGTTTGAAAAAAAAATTTAATTTTGATAAAGTTGGAAAATTTTCATAATTCTGCAAATTTCGATAAATTTCACAAATGATTTAAATTTTGATAGATTTGGAAAATTTTAAGAAATTTCAACAAAAAAATTTAATTTAAAAATTTGGATACATTTCAACAAAAATGTACATTTTGATAAATTTCAACATTTTGATAACTATCTGAAATTTTCAAAATTTCAATATTCTGATAAATTTAAAAATTTGGATAAATTAAAAAATTTTGATAAATTTTAAATTTTTGATTTATTTCAAAATTTCGGAAACTTAAAAATTTTTAATTTGGTTCCTTGATTCCAAAGAATTTCGGAAACTTGATATATTTCAAAAATTTTGAAAACTGAAAAATTATCAGAATTTAAAAAATTTTGAAAACTGTTGAAATATTTCTGCAAATTTTGATCAATTACAAAAGTATATTAAATTTGGATCAATTTCTACAGAAAAACTTTATTTTTAAAACTTTGATGAATTTGAAAATTTTGATTCAATCAAATTTTTCAAAATGTTTATAAGTTTTGGAAATTTATTAATTCAGGAAATTTATACAAATTTCGAAGTTCAACGATAACGGATTCACATTCTGTAAAAAACCGAGGAGGTACACCATCTGATCCCGCGCTTTTATGCGGGTCAAGGATCTTTATCTTGTCAGATATTTGTTGTAAAGTTAATTGTATAGTCGATAATTCATTATTATTTTCGAGATCATCTAAGCAGTAAGAAAAATCGCCAGTAGTATGAACTGATTTAAAATAATCTGCAAAAATCTGAGCGATTTCATTTCCATTGCTTGTTTCTAGTTCATTGTGACTTAAGACTGTTGGGCCAGATGTTTTAGAACGTTTCTTGTTAACGAAGCGCCAAAAGTTCATTGCATTATTTTCTATGTCATCCTCAATTCTGATTGTATACTCGGAGTAAAATGATTCACTTAAAGTTTCACATCTAGATCTAAGGGATGAAAAAGCCTCATCATTCGTTAAAGTTTGCGCTTGCTTATATTTCTTATGTGCTATTTTTGTCAGTTGAATTAGTTTTTTTCAGTTCCTGGTTAAACCATCTGGGATACTTGGATGAGAAAACTTTTCTATCAGGAACATATTTTTCGATCGCGAAGTTTATATGATAGTAAAAGTGCTCGATAGATGTCTCAATGTCCTCATTTTGTAGTTCTGTTGCCCAATTAACCTCTCCTAGATACTCGTGAATCGCTTGTAAATTTGCTTTGTCAAAGTCTATTATAAACAATGAATCCGCAGCAAGAGGATGTTCTCCTGGAGGACTAGTGAAAATAGAAATATTCAATGGAGGATGAAATGCCTCGCAGTGGACTAAGGGATCAATTGCAACCTGTATACACAGTTCTTGAATATCAGAAAATACTAAATCTAAAACTCTGTCTAGAATATTTGATACTTCATTTAATTGTTTAAGGTTTAAGAAAGCATAAGTGTTGCAATAGTTTCAGCTGCATTGAGTGTTGGGCCACTAACTAAGGGACCTGAATTCATTGAGACACCTAGTTCTGCGTTTTACCATGAGATCCCAGGTAAATTGTTGTCACCTAAAAGTAAGAGTTTAGCGTGGGGGCATCTAATAGCGATATTGCTGATTTCAGTACAGTGTCTAAGGTAAACTTCATGTGATGAAGCGGGGGGAATATAAGTAGAGCTAACTATATAATCGGTATAAGGAACTTGAACTTTAACAAAAATCTGTTCAACACTATTTTCTGAGGTAGGTATAAGATTACAACGCAGTTCATTAATTACTTACTGCTATTAGTACACCCCCGCCCCTTTCAAGAGCGCTGGCACTTGAAGATCTATCTGCCCGAAATACGTGATAATTATTAAGGCCGAGTTCGGCATCGCTTATGCCAGGATGCAGCCAACTTTCTGTAAATACGATGACATCCCACCGAGTAGATGAAACGAAGATGGCGTTTCCTAGTTCGCGCAGTTTCGTTCTTAGTCCTCTCACATTTTGGTAATAAACGGATATACTAGCAGACGTAGAAGTTGGTGAGGTAGGCGAGACTTTCATTACTTTCTTGAATTTGCTGGACTACTAGTAGTTTGAACACTAATAATTTTTGGAACACAACTAAAAAAGCGGATGGTGCTATCAGCTTGTCCTTTATTTCGGAGCTCTTGTAGTTCTAATTTAAGCTTTTTGAACCGTTCTCTCTGCATCACAGTCTGGGCAGCATGGAATCGATACGGGCCATCATATTTAGATTTGTTACGCAAGAGCGTTAAGGCTGAGCCGGCATCGAAGAATACGACTGTGATTGGCCTAGGTTTCTCGTGAGTCTTTTTGCCCACCCTGTAAATTTTGAACCTTCCAGTGACATTTCAGCTGCGACAAAAATGTAGTTTAGTTTGGTCCTTTCATCAGCAATTCTCAACTCGGCTGTGGTAGCATTCGATTCAGGAATTCCATAAAAAATTATGTTGTTCGCTCTGAGCTGATGATCCAGGACTTCAGATACTACATCGTTTGTTTCGGCAGATGAGCTAACATTTTCCATGTCTGATAACGTTGCTTCCACAGCATCAAGTCGAGTCTTGATAAGATCCAATTTACTGGAAAGATTCTACATTGTAGTGTTTAAATCTTCCTTATTTTTAGCTAGTTCTTCTTTTATAGCCAGAAGATTTTTTTCCAATAATTTAGACATAAGTGCTTCGAGTGATTCGTTTGGAAGAGCAGTATTAGGAGAACTGGATCTGGAAGATGCTGAGCAATATTTTGCAATTATTCCTCCCGAAGAAATTTTGTATCTGGCGGCACATCCATCGTGGAAAAGAGTACCACAGCCGGTACATTTAATACCTCCAGTTCTCGGAGGGTGACTACAGTATGGACAGGGGCGATCTGCCATATCAGCCGACAGTTTAGAGCGATCTGCCTTATCAGCAGTCAGCTTGGAACGATCTGTGTTATCCTTAGACATTTTTTAATTGAACAGCACTTTTTTTTTGAATGTATGTCTGTCTGTCTGTGAGCACGCTAACTCTCGAAAGCATTGATCGATTCGATTGTCCTTTGGTATGCTCTTTCAGTCTCCTAAACTAAAGGTCAAGTTTGTTAGCCAGCCATTTTGGATGGAAATTCAAAAAGAGAGAGCATTTTGAAAATTTTTGTGACAATTTTTTTGTTTCAAATTCGAAAACTATATTTGCGCTTGTTCATAGTACTCGGAAATTCGAACAATTCATTCCCATGACACTAGCCTAGCAAGGGAGTTGTTTATCTTCGGAGAGTCGTGAGATCGGTACCTCTAGAGAAGAAGGTTCTCTAAGTACTTAAAGCTGTTGCTCTTGGTGGTTCGGAACCCACCTTAAACAGTAGGCTTCCCTCCCGCCACAAACTATTCTATGTTGTATTTTTTTAGGAGGATTTCTGTAATGGCTGTAAGCTTTCGTCTCTATTCCAGGTAGTCTGTCTGTAAATTTTTAAGCAATACAACTTGTATTTTGAGTGTTGGTTTGCGTATAATATCACAGTGAGAGAAAAATTGCAGTTTCCGTGGAAACGCCCATATAGGTTTAATACCTATTGGGAGCTGAATCGTGGAAGCTAAAATCTGAATACAACTCTCGAAGGAATCGATCTCTTAATGAAGCACAATCTGCCGGTTCTAATGCCTCTATCAAAAAAGATTTTACTACTGCTTTTTCGAATCGTGATAAATTGTGACAAGTTTGAAAGTTTCCTAAGCTTGAGGCTGGCTAATGCATTCTGAATGGATGGTGACCATTGCATTTTTATTCTTTTGTTCATGAATCATCATTAATCAGTATTTGACAAATACCTAATTCATTAACGAATTGGCATTTGTTTGCATAATTTCAATTTCTCGCTCGCCTAGCAAAATTGCATGATGATAGTTGCAGAATATATTGTGATACGTAGTAAAAATTTGAGTAGAAATTGCTCAAAATATACAAATCGTAATCAGTTGTAATATCTATCGAAGAATGACATAAAATAATAAACGCCTACGATTGACAACAATCTGTAAGATAAAAAGAATGATAAAAATGTCAATCAAAATTGAACAATTACAGACATCGGAAGTACGAATATATTTTCAGAATAGAATATACCAACGTATAGATAGAGCAGCTTGGAAAGCACTTATACGCAATTAAGATATAGGCGGCGCATGAACTACGTTCCGGGATATCACTGTTAGAAGTGCAACCAAAGTGTGTAGTACTGCGGTTGTAGGAAGAATATCTGGTGATGCGTGGTGGAATGATGAAATCAGAGCAGCTCTCCACGAAACGAAACAAGCGTATATTAGGAAGTTATACACAACAGGCCTTGGCATTGAGAGAAATATGTTCGAGAACGATTACAGAGAAAAAATAAGTGAAAGTGAAACAATTAGTCAATTTCAGTAAAGATAAAATCACAACAGAAGAAGAGAAGAGAATGCAAATCGATTTTGAAGAAAGCAAGAAACTGTTTGAGTTGGCGTATCCATATGAGAAGAAGCAAAAGTACAGAGTTAGGCAGCATGAGAAATAGCAAGGGTAGTAAATATGCTCTCAAAATTATATTTTTTTGAATAATTAGAAATAATTTTAAATTGACATGTTTGAAGAAAGAATTAACACTTTCAAAAATTTATATTGTATTATACAAAAATAAGTTTTATCAGTTTTTCGAAAAATTGACGCCATTTTGATTTTTTTTTTTAATTTGAGTTTCTTTAAGGAATTTGAAAGAGTGCCGTCGTACGGACAATCAAATTAAGTTAATTTCTTTCTAAGATACGACTATCTAAAGAGAATGTTTCCTGATTCTCTCGAACTTATTTGTAAAGTGTAGAAAAGATTGGAAAATTTTTAGTTTCCGATGTTTTAGATAAATACTTTGGAACTTGGAAAGTTTTAAAGTTTGAATTTCTCAAGTTCAAGGCCTGAGTGTTGAATCTTTTAAAAAATCCTATTGTTTATAAATTTCTTTTAGAAACTTTCAACATTCAAAGGAATCCTGCTAATTCTGATTTATTTATTTAAATTTTCCTAAGTTCGGGATGTATAAGACATTTCTACATTATTTTAAATTATCTTCTCCGAAAAAATGAAATTTCGAATAAAAACTGTACTCTGTATTAATTAATTTTAAGAATGACAAATATTAATACCGTGTATAAATATTCCTAAGTTTTATTTGAATATGATACACATTGATTTTTATTAAAAAAATGCTTGTAAATAGTTGGTCATTTTTCAAATTTTACGACATTTTTGTACCATGTTTGACCTAAGGATTTCAGGAATGAAATTATAAAAATATCTTAGTGTTTGGTTGATAATTATATTTTTTTCGAAACTTTTATTTGACATATCTGAAGTATTGAAAAATTTTGTGAAATTTTGTCAAGAATCCTCTATGAAAATTATATTCACGCGAGCTCAAAATAAGCAAGAAAAAAATAAATCAAACAGTTATTCGACATTTTTATTTTGTATACAGAAATATTTTTCACCTTAAATTATAATTTTATTGAAATTTTTCTTTTTTCTTTATTAAAATTTTTTTGTCGAAAATTTATCAATTTGGTTGAAATTTTATTCTTTGAGAATTGATTTCAACTGTTTTTAAATAAAAATTATAATTTTTTCGTTGAAATAGCAATTATTGGCCCTGAGCTAAGATGGCGCCGGGTACACACGCCTTTCCTTTCGCTCCGTGCAATTTAGTGGAAAACGCAAGATAAAAGTCGATTTTTATATCTTTGAAACCGCTCCTAGCGATCTTTCAATATTTTGTTTTGTTTTGTGATATCTCATTTTGGTGATTTAATGTGACTGTGCAAGTAAAATCCGAAAAAGCAAAACCTGTGAAAGTGCGCGTGGTACTGTGTGGTGAATATTACGTCAGTACTGTGTTATCAACTCAAAACCGTGTGTGTCACACACGCAAACCCGCTCATTACAATGGTCGACAACATGGATATACTTAAGGAAATCAAGGCAACGGTAGACGAAAACAAGGAGAGACTACAGTCTTTACAAACTACAAGCGAACCAACCAGGAAAGATATAGAGCGGTTAAATTCAAACAACGACAAATTACACCAGAAACAAGAAACCATGGAAAAAAAGGTGGACAAATTGGCTCAGCAAATGGGTAGAATACAAGTCTTATCAAAAGACAAAAATATCATTATTTTCAACATCCCAGATAATCCGGAAACTAACAAAAATCTATACCCGACTTTGACAGATATATTCGGAAAGGTCAATCTGAATCTTCCCGACACGGCAATTGATGTACCTTTTCGACTGGGTAAGATTCCCGGTAATAGACCTGTTTTGATACGTCTAATTGCACCCAGATGGAAGCGATTAATTTTCGCCAAAGCTAGAGAGATCCAAGATCTTGGAAATGGAATGGTCAACGATCTGACGAAAGAAGAACGAGAACAGATGAGGGAGCTCCTTGCTCTTCGTAGAGAGCTGAGTGCTCAAGGATTAGACACAAAGTTGAAAGGAAATCGCATCCAGCTAAATAACAAATTATACACTCTGGAGGAAGCTAAGGTTCAGATTGCTGTGGATCAACAAGAACCCCAACCCAGCAATGTAGTACAACAATCAAATATTTCACGTGTTGATGAAAAGAAAAAAGGTCACCCTCCCAAAGAGAAACTCAACAGCAATACCTACTCTCGAGAAAAGGCAGCTTTGAAAGACTTTCTCCCTTCTCAACAACGAGAGAGAACTACACGAAGCTCATCCCTGGGTAAGAAATAGCAACCATCTCGAAATCTACCCCAACAAACTGCAAGAGTCTTTTTCTGGAATATGCATGGCTATAAAAACTTCAACGACCTTGCCGAGGAATTAGTGGACTGGGATATAGTTTGTTTATGCGAAACATGGATGGAAGCAGCGACGAGAAAATCTCCATCTTGGTTAAGTAATTATACTATTTTATACAGCAACGCGATTAGAGTAAACACGAGGGGTAGACCTAAGGGGGGTCTCGCTATTGCGTTCAATAAACTTTTATATAGACATGACATTATTGATCAAAGTGAAAACTACATTTTTGTTCAATTTCATTCAGGGGCATTTTCTTTTATTGTAGGCCTAAGATATTTAAACGAAACTTTTAACTCTAATTGTCCAATAGTGTTAGGGGGTGATTTTAACTGCAGAGTAGGAAGTTTAAACGAACTGAGCGAGGATATTATACCAAGTAACGCCTCTTATATTTACCCGACTAGATTATCACTCGACTTAAAAACTAATAGTAAAGGTGACGCTCTAATAGATATCTTAGAGACCTTTGGACTTCTATTACTGAATGGCAGAACAATGGGTGATGTACCCGCTCAGTTTACTTTCTTAGGTACAAATGGTAACTCTGTAATAGATTTAGCACTATGTAGCTTGAACTTTTTGTAACAAATTTTAAACTTCGAAGTATTGAAAATTGTCACATTCGCGGATCACTTGCCCATTGTAGTTAGTTTCCGACTGGGGAACTTAAAAAACGTGAACTTAATAGCGAATTCGATACCTACAAATAAGCCGTTAAAGTGGAAAAATGATTATTTCAATATTTACGTTGATTATATGTGTAGAGACCCTACAGTTGCAGATATACATGGGGACATTAATACAATAAATAATAATCTAGCTTGCACCATCCGGAGGGCAGCAAGGGAAATAGGATTGAGAAACTTGCACCAGGTAAAAAAGAGCATAATGCCCAGCAAGCCATGGTTTGATGCGGAATGCGTTAGTCTGAGAGTTCAAGTAGAGGAACTACTTGCAAAATGTGTTGAGTCAAACTTTAATAGCGAGCAGGATAATTTATTTAAACTAACTAAAAGGAAATATAAAAAACTATTAAAACACAAGAAGGCCGCATACTAGGAATCCTTAATCTCTGGCAACGCGTCCTGCAGAAACCCCTCAGAATTCTGGGGAGCTGTTAATAAATTTAAACCTACCCCCTCGAGGAATGACGTCATTGATATTTCCACGTGGTTTACCTATATGCAAGATTTATTTCCAGCTCGAGTTTTATACCTAAATGAAATACCTGAGTATAAATGTCAAATTTTAGACTCGAGAATTACCAGCGACGAAATAGCACGTAGCTTTTCTCAATGTAAAAATGGAAAGTCACCTGGTCCTGATCTAATTCCAAATGAATTTCATAAATTTTTACCGCAGAACTGGTGTCTTTATCTAGAGAACCTTTTTAATAAAGTTTTAGACTCGGAGGAGGTGCCTCGAGCTTGGGCAGAATCACAGGCTGTTATGATTCACAAAAAGGGAGAAAAAGATGATCCGGCCAACTATAGATGTATCGCGCTAACTAACTCCATATCTAAACTCTTCACGCAAATTCTCAATAAAAGATTAAAAATATGGGTAAACGAGACAAATTCCATTCCTGAATTTCAGTCAGGCTTTCGAGAGGGCCGAGGTTGTGCGGATAATATATTTAATTTAAACGCGATAATTCAAATTCATCTGAGATTGCCTAGAAGGAAAATTTTTGCCTGCTTTGTTGACTTCAAAAGTGCGTTCCCTTCCGTGAAACATTCTCATCAACATCTCTAAAAACATGTATGAAAAGTCGACAATTTGCATACGCACAACTTCCGGTATCACTCCTACAGTACAGGTAACGGAAGGGGTTTTGCAGGGCGAAGTTTTGAGCCCCACAAAATTTTCAATTTTCACGAGCGATTTGGAGGACTTTTTTGTTCAGCACGGGGCCAGAGGACTTTCCATTGATGCCAGGAACGAGGTTATCCTCTTAGCTTATGCGGATGACATAGTCATCTTTGCGGAATCTCAAGCTGACCTGCAAAAAAAGCTTCGTATTCTGCATCAATATTGTAACGAGAATTTTTTAACAGTTAATGTAGCGAAAACCAAGATCTTCATAATTCAAAAACAAGGGCGAAGAAAAAATTACGCTTTTTTCCGCAGTCTGGCGCTTAGGGGCCTGAGATATTTGGATGAAATCGAAAAGGTTCAAACTAAATTTTACAAGAAAATTTTGATGTTGCCAATCGGCACTCCAGGATAAGCAGTTAGGACTGAGACGGGCAAGGTCCCCTTGGCCCTAGCAGTTCTAAAAGCGGTGTTAACATGGACTAAAAAAATACTGAAAATGCCTGAGTCTAGGTACCCATGTCTCTGCTTTAAGCGTTTGAGGGCTCTCGCTGCGCTGCCTTCAGCAAACTCAAAATACAACTGGTTCCTACAGGCGAAAGATATGCTTGCTATTTGCGGGTTGGAGGAATATTGGCTTAACCTTGGCCTTGATTCTCTGTCTAAAAATCGTGAATTTATACTGCAGACATACGAAAATTACCTGAGAAAATGCGATTTTGACAGAGTGGCGGAGAGTACATGTCTACAAGTCTTTCCCTATTTGTCCTTAGAGAGATCCACCCAACCATACTTAAAGCTAAATTTACCAATTTACGTCACAAGGCTAATTGCACAAACTCGCTTGTTTTCCAATTTTCCTTATCGCATTATTCATGAATCAAAAAGATACGAATTTAACACAGAGAAATCGTGCCCTTGTTGCGGGGGACCCTCCTGTAGACACCAAGATGTATACTAATCGAACAGTTTTC
Organism: Andricus quercusramuli; assembly: GCA_932178445.1. NCBI lineage: Eukaryota > Metazoa > Arthropoda > Insecta > Hymenoptera > Cynipidae > Andricus > Andricus quercusramuli. The sequence goes on from CAKNXH010061673.1 coordinate 62,555, forward strand.
TCAGAGTCAAATCATGAGCTAGATACTTTTTTTGGGACGAAGATCTTCCATAGTGTGATTCGTACTTGGGAATTTTATTGATGAATCGGTGGCCCCCATTTCTGGCCTCGGCACTAGTTTTCTTTGGTGGTGTTGATCTTCCATGCCTTTCAGATGCACTTGGGTTAGAAATTTCAGATTTAATCGCTCTGTACACTCATGACGGCGACACTTGGTACAAACCAAGAAAAAACTTCTTGCAAACTTTGTGCGAAGCTCCTTGACCATCCACCAACTTGTACTCGGTCTTGATCTCCCTTTTCTGCAGTGAAATAATAGGCAAAATCTTTTCTTCATTTTTTTCCTTGGTTGGCGACGCCGTAGTCAATGCACGAAGAATCAAAGTTTTTTGGTTGGCGTCTGAATTCTCATAAAATGCGGTGAATAGTTCCTGTTACCAACTTGAGTTACTGGAATCTCATCGAGAACCATTGGGGCACCTTCATCCTCAATAAACTGGTCGTCGTGTAATTCCAGTAGGTGTATCTCCAACTGCAAGCTGTTATCACACTTCCTGCTACAAATCGTACACACAGTGGCTGTTGATGATGCATCAGCCACTCCATCAGTAGCAGCTACTTCCTCAACAGCAGTCGATTCTGTACGCCTTAATGTAGTCCGACATTTATGTGTTGTACATTCTGCTTTCAAATAGCTGCGGCATTCGGAACATTGCTTCACCTTGTGCTTTTTCAGCAAGTGATTGTTGAAAAACCTTTCGATGCGATACTCTCTGTCGCATATCGCACATGTCAAAACTATGTCTCTCATGGCGACTAGTCTCTCGCACCAGTCCGTGTTTGTCACTGGTGCACAAGTATCTGCAGATTCTCCAGTATGTGGCGGTTCTTCTAAAAAAATTCATTGCATCAAATAAATTGTCATACATGACATTTTGAATGCATAAAGTGTTATTGACGTGAAGCTGATCGACAGAGAATAATAAATAATTTACTAACCTCCAGTTGTCAAAAAATGAATTCGAAAATGAAAATCCTCCGTTTGATGAATCGAGTTCTCCAGAAACTCCATCATGACTTGCTGCCGGTGTCTGGCGGAAGTGGATTCTCCCAAGTCTCCCAATGTCTGCTTGAGGTGCTTCCACGGAGTTCACATTCGTTGTAGTCCATGTGCACTTTAGCAAACATTTTCACTAGAGCGTCTACAACATGTTGAGCATGAGAATATTAATAGAAAAAGGCCAAGTTAATACTTATCTCAGTCGTTATACTTATTTTTCATACATGACGCATAAAAATATTTTATTCAAGAACAAATCCAATATTCATTTTTAGATTCAATAAACAGATTACAGTCAACGACTACGTAAATAAAGACTTCGCAATAAGTGAAGTAGCAAAAATCTTTATTCGTCACGGTTTGAGTAATATAGTCAAAGAACAGAATATCATTATTGGTGGAGCAATCTCAAACACGGTATATTGTTTTTTAATTATTTTTTATTTTGCGAGGTCCAAAATGTTTTAGGATTCAAATGTTATACTTTTGGAAATGTACGCTAGAGGATCCGAGCTTTTTTTGCCCTATGCGTTTTTAGCATGGGGGTTCATTAAGGGGGTGAAAAAGAAGGTTAATTTGGCAAAAATTAATGTATAAAAATGATTAAAAATTTGAGTTTTCAAAAATATTTATAAATAAATAAGAGTACATTTTATGGCTATCGTTTGCATTTACGAAACGCAGGGATAACTGTTCTTTACATTTTCGTGTGCTTAAAACTACTCCTTGATCACACTTTTAATTCCACCCCTTCAAGGATTTCGAGATTCAAACTGAAATTCCAGGGTTCATTCTGTACAATAATTCCAGAGGACAATAAGGGTTGATTCTTTGAAATAGTTCCAAAGGATCATGTCGAAAAAAATGAATAGTAAATCTAGAATTTCCTTTTTCATCTCCAGCCACTTAAAGGGATGAAATTGAAAGTGTAATAAAGGGGAGCTTAAAATGCATAAAAATATGTACGATAATTTTTCGTACGTTTCGTACATGAAAATCATAGCCGTAAAATGCACCCTTATTTATTTATCAATATTTAAAAAAAATGCAAATTATTTTTTGTAAGGGTGAAGACATTTTTTGGGGGGATGTTTCTATATCAATCGACGCTTCGTTCTGAGATCTCCAGCTTCTGATTTGCAATGACAATTGTACGATTATTTCTGGACGAGTTATTCTTTAAAAACAGATTTTTGCTAATGTTACCCTTTTTTCACTCCCTACATGAACACTCACTAGGGCACGCGACTGTTGGTTCTCCCCACGTTTGTGCACAGACCTTTTAAAATTAAAGATCACAGTATCGACAACTATAATTTGGTGATTCTGAATTCTCGTTTGTTAAAGCTCCTTCGGGTACGTTTTTTTTCTGTACGTGGGCCTGTGATCGCTTATTCAGATATTGCAAACTAAAGTACGAATTGTATTTATCAATATTAATTTGACATTTGTTTCATATTTTGCATCAAATTTCATTCAATAAATTTATATTATTACAATTCGTAATAGCTGTTGAACTTATAGTTCAACGTTGGACATCAGAATTCTTCCTCTGAAGTCTTCGTTTGGATTCCAATTTCGAGCCCAACGACGTCTATGTTTTTGCATCTTCAGAATATCACACTGAATGTAAGACTTGTTCAATACATAATTTTGTAAAATAATGTGTTTCAATTGAATGAGCCATTGATTCATCATTTGCTTCCTCTTGACGCACATGATTCTTTTATAAGACAATATCTGAAATTTTTCAAGTACAATATCCGATTTTTCAAAAACAGGCTGTTCGTGCCCTCATACTGGAGAATACCAAAGAGGGGTCCATTTGTTTCCAATAGAACTTTAACCGTTCTCGCGATGACAATGAAAGAACAATCATTACCTGAATCTTGCTTGAGAGAACTGATGTAGATGCTTTCATCCCATCTGCGAAACCCATGCAGTTTTTAGAACGTCTCGCACATGTCACTACCGAATTATTCACATGCGAGGATGTAGGTTCTTGGTTTGATAGAGAAACGAGCCGAAATCCGAAAGGAAAATTTCCAGACAAGTGGAGGAATTTATTGCGCGATTTAAGAAACAGCGGGGTGATAAAAAAGCTTGACAAGTCGTCGCCTATGCCTATTCCTTTTCACCCGTCGTCAATTCGAATGTCAAATCTGCTATCGAATTCCTGCAAAAAAAAACACAGCAGCTCATACGCTGCTCTTGAACCGGACTGAGAAACAAGTTACTCGTATCGCGTGGAAAATGTCGCATCTGCACAGTTGCGGAAATTTTCAGCGAGTGGCCCGTCTTGAACAATTATTGTTGCCCACAATTGGATACATTTGATTATTTGGTCACAAATTTTGCAATTTTGTCACCTTCCAGTTATCGCAGGATTTTAACAGAGCTTTTTCACACAAAGAATTCCTCATTGATACAGAACTGGACATCGTTTTCGGGCATCTCTATGCCTTGAGGAAAAAATTTATTTCTCAATCTTCTGGAAAAAGTCTCTGCCTGCTATACGACGACAAGATCGCAACATCGTCTGAGGACGAGATAAACAGAAACTACGAAGGCGGCCAAAAATTAACTAAAAAAACGGGCACAGCTTTATGAAATCTCAGGAGAGTCGAACCATTTCCTTGCATTGTTGTCGTCACCAGCCAAGAAAAGCCTCATTCTCCTGTATTAATTTACGTGTATCTTGGTCAGGAAAAGTGGAATTTTGACTCTGTGAGAGCAGCTGTATCGTTTCTTATTCAATTGTATCTTACTTTGTCTCTCGAATTTGCGCCGGATTGTCGGCATCTATTGATTTTCATTCAGAGATTGATTTTTTATATCGACAGTGCATCGAAAGACATCAAAATCTCACTGATAACGAGAGTCATAAATGACATACGTAATCTTCGTGAACAGTGAAATTCGTAAAGAATTCTGAAACTTGTTGATTATCCAACTATTCGTTATATTTGGTAGAATTAGCTATTGTGTGATATATGACTTAAATCTTCAAATTTTTCGACATGATTCGTTGTGCAGAATGTGATATTCCCCCCCCCCCCAATATTCCTTAATTACTTCACCATTCTTACACATGCAGGGTAAATGGCTGTGGTCGCGTATTCGATGGTAAAACACTTTTTGTAAAACACTTGACTGTGTGTTATACTGCTGATACAACAAGTACCCTCATTCTTCAAGAATGTAGTTCAAATCAAATTCCATCAAATAATATAGTCGCTCAGAATCAAAATGCAATCTAAATATATACTGGCTCCAAAAAAAGTAAAATTAACTAATGCAGATGACACAATACTGAGATTCAACGAAAAATTAGCTAATGCAATAAAGAACATAATGAAAATCCTTCAAGAGCGTGTGTCCATCGAAAATTCAGTAATTGCATTAATTGTGAATCTCCTTGATTTACTCTGAATGACGGGATGCGAAAATTATTGAAAAAATCAATATTTTCAATTGTTGAGTGCAATGCTTTTCAAATCAGTGAAATCAATCAATTAATTCAAACCTTGTCAACCAGTTTTGACAGTGTGAAGACCGATCATAGACGTAAGAAAAAAGTTGGTGACACTGGTTTTTACATCCCTCTTCAAGAATTAAAAGTTATTTATGATGAAGGAAATCCAGTAAAACCTCCTATTGGTCAGTATGTACCTATCACATTAACGTTGAAAACATATGTCGAAAATTCGAATAATTTCGAAGTAATGAAAGAATTCCTTGCCAAGTTAAAGTCGGATGAATCCACAGTAGCAAAACATTTTTGCCAGGGTGCTACGTGGAAAAAGATAGAAGATAAATTCTCCGGAAAGTTTGTAGTTTCCAAATCTAAAAAAAGTGAACGGTATGGAAATTCGAAGGTTTTTGCCATGTTGCTCAATGAACTATCGACTCTGGAAAAAGATGGCTTATCTGTTCGAGTAAACGGAAACGATGTTGTAATATACTTTGCTTTGAGTTTGATACTTGGTGACAATTTGGGAGTTCACAGTCTTCTCGGTTTTGTCGAAGGTTTTAGCGCCTGTCCATTGTACATTGAAAGTATTCGCAGAGCTGATTCACTTGATTACTCTTTACTTCGTTATATTATCAGTTACGAATCCGATCTAGCCGCAAATAATCCGAAATTGACAGGAATGAATTGCAGATGCATTTTCAATGCCACGCAATTACCACGCTGAAAACACTCGTTCTCGTAAGATCACTGAAGTTAAGCAGTGTTGGGCGCGGTTAGTACTTGGATGGATGACCGTTCGGGAATACTGCGTGCTATTGGCCCGTCATGGGCCTTCTAGAGTATACAGACCTTACCCCAGCATGCGGGGCTCTGCGGGGGTGGACCTTTATTTCCCTAGCTAATCGTGGGAATTTGAATGGAAAATTTATCAAATTTGAACCGAAGTGTGTGTGAGGAGTTGGGAGGTCCGTTGGACGTGACCGAGGAGTTTGACTCAAGTTAAAAGACGGCTGCCAAGCAGGATATCCTGGAGGTGGATAAACAGCTAACAGACGCTGAAAAGCTCATCAAAAAGATGAAGCTCGTATTGCAGGAGATGCAGAAATTTTTGCACACGAAAAGAAATATGTTCATGCCAATCAGGCATGGACTTCATGAAGGAAGAGAACTGGCGATGGAACTGTCTGGCGCCGTATTCACAGCCAAGTACAGGTTCTCCTTTGTGCCAGTAGAGGTCGGATGGGCCGCAGGCGAAAAGGGGAGGTTAGAAGAAAGGAGGAAGGCAAGCCGGAAGAAGAAGAACACGAGTCAAACGGGGACTCAGACTGAACAAGCCGTGGAAGCTCCCTCCACCCATCTTGGGAAGCGAGAGAGGGAGCCCACACTGAACCCCGTGGAGGCAGGGCCCTCTAAACCAAGGACGAAGAAGTTGAAGACACGCAGCGCGGCAGCAGCGTCCTCAACCCCGAAGAAAGATGAGGTAGGGGTGACTGAAGTTGCATCCACACCCATGAAGAAGGAGAAAAAGAAGAGAGCCCGACCCGAGGCGGTCCTGATAAGGCCAGCCGAGGGTTCGAGCTATGCGGAGGTCCTCAGGAACCTCAAACAAAAGGTGAAGCTGGACACCCTTGGTGTAGAAATCAGGGGTGTCAGGCAGACCTGAAGGGGAGAGGTTCTTGTGGAGGTAGGGCCAGCTGCGGATGGTGCATCAAAGCTGTCCGCGGCCATCAAGGATGCGGAGGGAAATAGGGGGAGCGTGTGTGAGCTCGTTCCCCGAATCGAAGTCGAGGTCCTGGACCTCGACTTGAACACCGACGAGGAAGATGTGGAGGCTACGGTCCGGAAGCATTTCGGAAAGGCAGCAGCTGGAGAGTTGAAGGTGAACATTACGAAGAAGGCCTTCAAAGGTAATCTGAGCGCCTTTGCCGAAATGAAAGAAGATCTGGCGGCAATACTCCTCCGCACGGGACACCTCAAAGTGGGGTGGGTGTCCTTTCGTGTGCAGAAGAAGGCGGAGTCAGTTCGGTGTTACCGCTGCATTGGCTTTGGCCATATGGCGGCGGGATGCAGGGGTCCAGACCGGACCCAGGCCTGCTGAAGATGCGGAAAGGAGGGCCATAGGGCTGCGGCGTGCGAAAGTACGCCGCAGTGCTACCTCTGCGCCGCTAAAGAAGTGAAAACCCGGACCGACCATCTGCCGGGTACAATGCGGTGAACGTCGTTTAGGGAGGCCGCCTCTTCGAAGAAGCCTAAGGAACTTCGCAAATAGCTGATTACACCCAACCAAGATGCCGAAGGCGGACGAGCCCGGGTTGTGGTACCACCACACCACTGAGGACGATGCGTGCATCTTGGTTGGGTGGAAAGGAGGAGGGAAGAAGTCCAGGTTGGCAACACAGCGGGACGCCGAAGCACGGCGTAGTATGCCTATAACCCATTTTCCTGAAGTAATGCGAAAATTAATAATTAATAATTCAAAATTTTGATTATGGGTCAGATGATGGCGGCAACCCACCAGCAATTTCACAAAAGCACCTTCAGCAAAAATATATTGTTTTTTGTGCTGCAGAAATGAAGACCCTCGTGAAATATTTTACTTTTGTTTTTGGCGATTTGAATTTGCAGGGTACAAGAGTTTAGGAATTTTTTCTCGCTTTGCGAAACGTTTTAGACAGTCTTCACTTGAGAAATGTGAAAGAAGATACGCACAATGTCTTATTGATTCGTCTAGAACATTACTTTTCGTTGCGAAAACAATTGTTTCCAAACGAGAACGAGAAACCAAAACAACATTATTTGCGTCACTGCCTAGATGTATTCAAAAAGAATGGTCCTATCATTCACGTGTGGTTTATGATTTATGAAGCAAAGCATCAACAAATTCTCTCGTACGAATGTATTAATGTGTCATCTGATAGTTCTGAAATATTCGGCCTGAGAAGAAAAATGGTAATGGAAGTCTCAAGGACATGGTGAGCCTAAACGATTCCACACCGTCTCCCCGGCTATCCGAAAGCTCGTCCAAGTCCAGGCGTGAGGCGTGGTACACACCAGAAAGGTACAAAAACCTATAAAAGCTTCAATCTCAACGAGATTTATCAGGCGAGCATCTCTGAGACGATTGTATTCGGGTCTAATGTGATCGAGGTATTGATTTTATAGTTTCGGAATCTTTGTCACGCTCTTGAATGTCATCTTCACTATTCGTATCCCATTTGTCCATTAAATTCTCGTCTACCCCCAAATCCTCATAAAATAGTGTCCTCTGAAGTCTACTGATGTCTTGAGCATCAGAGAGATCGTAGGCGGTTTTATCTTGCTCCATTCTGGAACAAAAATGGGAGCGAACACGTATAGTCGCGCTGCACCTACGGGGTGAATCTATTTTTTCTTCCCCCTAATAATTTGTTATGGAATGAGCATACTCAGGTAATAAAAATGCAAAAAAAAAAAAAAAAAAAAAGAAATAACATAGTCCTTTAATCCGTATAAAATATTGATCTCCTTGTTTCTATATTTAAGGGATGCTTAAACTACCCACACAATAAATTCAAACGCTGATCTTGCAAAGAAACGCTTTCCTTGTATGTTTTAAAGTGATTTTGTTGATCAATAAAGTATTATTAAAAAAATCTCTCGTGCTTCATACCGTTTAAAATATTGAGTTCCTTGGTTCAATAATTAGGGGGTAATTAGATGACCCTTAAAAGACGTTTAGAAGTTGAGGATGCCTAAAAATATTTGATCAATTTTCGGGAATCTTTCAAAGAATGCAACTATTTTCAATCTACATTTTGTTTTTAGTTTTGCTGAATCTTTTCAAATTTTAAATCATTTTTGCAACTTTTTGCAAAAATTGTATATATTGTATATAATATATATATTAGTCTTTTGGAATCTTTTAGATTCTTTTTGAAATTAATTTTTAAATTCAAATGAATCTTATGATCCGTACTGGTAATTCTTTGGATACCGCTACTCAGAATATGAGAAAATGTGTATGTGTATGTATGTGATAGATGCGTTCCAAACAAAATTATCTTCTTTGAACCTGAAATAAATTTTAATGCCAAATCTACCTTGACCCATTTGCAAAAAAGTAGAACAAATATTCTTAAAAAATCATTTTACAGAAAAAAATTATGATGCACACTGAATGTTTCCAAAACGATAAGGAAAACTCCAAGAGAGCAATTTAGAAAATTATCAAATCCTGGACCTCGATGGAGATTGGAAAATTAAAAAAAAAAAAAAAATAACCCTCCCCCGCCCCCCCCCCCCCCCCAAATTAAAAAATATGTCTGTGGAAATATCAGAAAATGTTAGCTTGAATGTTAAGATTTGTTTTAAAAAAACTCCCTATCTCTACAGAAGTCGTGAGCTTGATAATTTTTATGAATAGGTGCTTCATGGTTGTGTGCATGGATCAAATACAATTTGACACAACGGAGCGAAAGTTAGAAAAAATAAATTTATTTCGGAAAAAATGATTTTTTTTTTATTTCTCATTGTCCTATTTTCCTCCCGGAATTCATAAGACAATTTTTTGTATAAATTTACATTCAATAACATTTTTCGTAACGAACAGCTCTAGACTATCCTTTGGCTATTTGTACCGAAATTTTATGAAAACAATATGAACAATTAATAAAAAAATATAGTTTATGTTACTCGATATGAATGATGGGTTTTCAACTTTTGTTGGATTGCAGAAACATATCAAATCGATTAATACAAAAATTTTAATGGGCGTACAAAGAAACATTCGTTGGTGCTATTTTCCCGCAAATTTTTCAAGAATTTTTTAAGAAAATTTACAATACATATAAGAATCAGTTTGTAAAATTGTATATAGATTTCATGAAATGAGTTTGAATTCATTCAAGTCAGTGTTTATAATATAAATAGTGTTCATAATATAAATGCATATAATAAACTTTTTATTGACAAGAAATCATTTAATTGGTTTATATACAACTTGAAAATCTATTTCGAAAATTGATAATTTTATGTATTCTCATAATTATTTTTGGATGTTTTTATTTCCCCCCCAGAAAGTAGTGAAATCCTACCAAAAACATATTTTTTTCTTCAATTTGTTGTTAGGTATGTGTATTCTTTCTATTGGCTAGTCCCCACTATATTGTAAATGTAATGTACTTTGGCTTGTGGATGGGGGAAAAAGAATTGGTATATAAGCCGCAACTGAAACAGAAGAGGTTCTGTCTGTTTTTGACAAAAAGCTGCAATGAGTATTTCAATCATTGTCTTTTTTTTGGTCATGTGCGTGCCTTTTATCGAAGTAGCTGAAGTGGTAACACTTTGCTGGCCTGGTTGTTTTCAAAATACGAAATGTTGTCGTCAATGCAAAAGAAACCGTAAGTCCAGAAATTATTACTAACCAGACCATAACCGAAATTTGAAAAGTTTAGGAAATAATTTCAATATTAAGAATATTTCAGAAAAATGTTAACAAATAAATTAAATTCCCGGCATTTGAGCTTCCAAATAAACCCTTCAAGTTGAAAAACGAGTTATTGGGGCAATTTCAAAGTTGGAACTTCGAAAAAACCGTTTTTCGAGAAAAACGCATGTAAGCTTGGCGAGTGCCATAAGCACTCATGTTATATTTTTTTCTTCGAACATAAAGTATACCTATTTCCGGCTACTATCTGGTCCCAGTGAAGTCACCATAGGTCTTAGTATCAGCCCCCAATTAAACCCATAAATCTTAATTTTGACCTAAACTGAGAAAAACGCGAATGTCTCCTAAACTAGAAACGGCCATAAAAAGCCCTTTTCATACGGACGCCCACAAATGTAAATTTTTTAAAATTTCCAAATAAACTGTTCAGAAGATTTTAAAGGATTTTGTAAGGTTTCAAGATAATGCAAATTTTCCTTAAGTATCCTGGACATATTTAAAATGATTCTTTATTACGAAAAATCAATTTCAACAGAATATTTTAAAACATTTCCAAATCCAGAATTCAAGACAACAGTCTCAAAGTTTAACCTTTCTTCGAACGTTTTTTTTTTTTATGAAGATTTATTTATTTATTGACGGTATGACCGAAATAACTTGTCTTTCTCTCTAAAAAAGTAAATCTTCATTTTACGGCATTTTTAATCTACTTTAATCATTTATCAGAGTACTTCACTCAATTTCACTGCGAGCCGGATATGAAGAGAATTTTTGGCAAAATACTATATACAGATTATTTCACTAGAATCAAGAAAAGTTTGATGAATTGGAACAAGAATTTTAGCATTCAAGCATAGTTTTGAATAATACTTAAGAAGAACGGATTTGAATAATGAAAAATATTTTTACTTCCAGTTTCCGGAGAAGGTCATCATTGCGAGTGAGACCGGAACAAAATATTCCTGACGCGATGCAGGCGGATAGAAGATTCCTAAATTCTTCTTCATTCTTCTTATTGTTCCTGAAAATCTTCAAAATCAACTCGATATGTTCTTTCTAGTTAAACGCAGTGCCGTTCTTCGATTTTCATGCTGAAAATAATAAATAACTTCTAAAAACTTGAAATTTGTCAAACTCTAAATGTTTCAATTGCTTTTGTACTTACAAGAACATGTTTAGAATAATTTCAGCCTAATTTTTCTAGTAAATTTAATGGTATTGTGAGATTTTATAGAGAGAAATTTTTAGAGATACATTTTTATATAATTTACTTTTTATTTTAATCATTCAGTATTTCAGGGTACTGAAGCAGTTCAGAATATTTGTAGATTACAAAACCATTATAATATCAACCCTTATGTGTGTTAATGGGTACATAGGTGCCCTTTGTGTATTCAAACTGAAATTACTTCATGTCGGGCACATGCTTCAAACCTGAAAATTCATGAAAGCTCGTAACTTAAAGTATAATTTCTATCCTTACAAGTTTTTGTTCAGTTTATATATTGGGGAGCAGTGGGTAGGTTAGATTTTTTGCACGTTCATCGGTGTGACAAGGTACCAGGGTACCTACTATAGAAAAATCTATCTCTGAGTGGTTTCTGGGGCCTGGTCATTTTAAATTTGTGAAATCTTTCAGGGGTTTTCATGGAGATACTTGGGATTTCTTTAAGTAAAAATGGTAAGGGTTGGAGATATAATTCGTAGTGCTTTCAGGATGACTTGTGTGATTATTTGAAATTTCTAAAATGTTGTTGAGTGTTTTTCGTGGAAGCATTCAGGATTTGTCAAGGTAAAAGTGTTAGGGTGGGTCCCACAAGGATCTTGTGGTTCGAAAATATAATTTCGAGTGTTCTGTGCTGCAGGACTATAAGGTAATCATTCACAACAGATCATTATGCTCCGCACGTATATTTTCCTTCCACAAATTAAAAAATTGAAAAGAGGGATTCGACACACGTGGACCCCGCTACACCGCTGAAGGCTTTTTTTGTCACACATAAAGAAATAAAACTATTGATATTAAGCTACTGAATGAAGTATTTTCTATGTGAAACTAGTACAAATCGAAGAAAAAATTGAGGAGATGATTGGATCCAATGAATGAAGAGACCCATTCGATGCGAAACAGGTGCTTTCACGAGGACGCTCCTGCACTGTCTTTCCTCCAGCCGCGAGACACCGCGAGACAGCCGCGAGATAGAAAAGATAAACTAACTTTTGTTTTTAGCAAACATTGCACTCAGTTCGTAAAAAAAAGTTTCTCCTCATAAAATCACGACTGAATAGAAATCCCGAAGATTCAATGAAAAAGATGTTAATTCCAGGTTGAGATAAAGATAGTGAGTGAGTTCTGCACTGAACGCCGGTCGATTTTAAACTGCAGAAAGAGACTCATGGTTCTGACCTAGGAAGAGCGACTTCTCCACTAGAAGCAATTCGAGTATGAATTTTGAAGCAGAGTAAGATGCTTGCTTGGTACCGTTCGATGATCAACTGAATATGAAACTGACGAACTGACCGCGGGATCATGATCTAATGAGACTGAACCTCGTCCTACAATGGTACTCCGATACCGTGTCGAAAGTCGAAACTAGGATGAACCTCTTTTTCTAACGTGAAGGGATAGAAAGAGAGGTTCGTTCGATTTGCGACTTCGAAATAGCATCGTGTGGCCTCACTCACGGTGTGAGTGGTGCAGTCCCTGCCATTATCGACAGGGATCACCCCACAACTGCCTCCATTAGTTTATCAATTCTGACTAAGGATTGCTTCCCTTTCTCTTCTGGACTATTCTCGTGAGCTTGCCCAAGAATATCAAATTCCTGCCCCCGTTTTTTCCTTTTCTAAATAGCCCTCTTTCATGCCCTTATTCAAAATTGGCAATGTGATCAATTTCCGCGTTCGAGCAAGTAAATTAATTGTACTTGGACTCGGAATATCCTTCAGGGGTATTTATAGCATTATGTCTTTTTCACTGAAATGCAAAAAACCAGAATTTTCGCGCAGAAATTCAGTGCCCAGTATTCCGCAGGAAGCTACTGGAAAGTTTCCTCGGACAAATGAAAATTCACTGTCCTACCGAGAACAGATAGTTTCACACAGCCTCGAGTTTTCTGCACACCCTGCCCAATACCTGTCAAGAAATACGTGGTTGATCGATCACGCCGCAAATTGCCGCGTATACACGATTCTTTTATTAAGTTCAGATCGCAACCTGTGTCTACCAAAAAGGTTGCCATTTTATTATGGAATTTCACGTTATTTAATTCTATATTCGGACGAGGAGCATTCAGGGAGTTTGAAGGCTTCGAGGTGTTGCTTGAAAAATTTGTGGTGTTTAAATGTTCCAAACTCATTTAGGCCTCCCCAGCTCCTCTCCGGTAAAAGGTCTCGCTCACGTGCCCTGTTTTCATGCAATAGGTGCACTTAGCTCTATGGCCCGGACCGAATCTGTCAATCCTTCTTCCGGATTCCTCTGCTCTACGTTTAAAACAAGTCGCGCTTGAGTGCCCAGTACCTCAGCAATACTTGCATTTAAACCTCTGTCTATCTCGCGGACCAGATCTCACACGCTTAACACTACCTTTTGCGTTTCAGTGATCTAATTTGCGATCATGACAGTTACGAGAGGTGTGACCTTCCTGTCCGGAAATATAACATTCAAATCTGCCCTTCGTGTTTTCCCTGTGGCTGTTTGAGTTAGCAATATTATTCACAGCCTTTGTAATTTTATTATATGTTTCATCTGTTGAAAAATTACTTTGTCGCTCTGTAGAAGTTGAGGTTACGGGATCCTCAGTTTCGCCATAGAACCTTTTTCGGCGCATGAAGTCGGACTCTGAATTCGTGTTCTCCTCGCAGGCCCAGGCAAAAGCACGTAGCCACCTCAAGATCATATTCGCGAACTTTCAGGGCTGCTATGAAATGGGCTGAACCGAAAGATCTCTCTAACATGATTAAAAGTCCCTCAAGGGTGTCAACAAATACATTTCGAATGTCCCGCCTCTCCTTAAATTTTAGGGTTTCAATGGTTTTATAAGAAAGGTTCGAAGGTTCGGAGCTATCTTTGCCTCCGCGAATTTACACTCGTGCGCGAAAGTCTGGAAACATATATTACTTCCGTTAAACACAGGGATGAGTTCAACCACAATTGATTATTATTATTATTTGATTGGTCAGCCGAATCATTGTGATTTCCGCGTGCATTCGCGGGCGTGTATGGATCGTACCGTCTCTATAATCTAACGGTTCTAATGTACGGAATTTGTTATTACATCCTACTTCGCTATGTGATTCAGTTTTTCTAGGAGTTAGATCTTTTTTTTCAACCCTATTCGCCCGAGGATCCCGTCGGTTGATTTTCTTTTGTCTGGAGGAACTAATTTCGAATCATCCTCCAAATCAGA
>CAKNXH010061673.1:83833-95511 GCA_932178445.1 Andricus quercusramuli
ATATATATATATATATATATATATATATATATATATATATGATATAGATATATATGAGAGGAGAGAGAGGTGGGTCAGAGAAAATCAACAATTTTCATCTGATCCATCTAAACTCTTCCAAGACCCTCCAATTACTGTCGACCATCCGCCCAAACCAGAGGAGGTCGAAGCATTTTGGAGAGAAGTCAACGAGGTCCGGCATTCACTTCAAGAAGACTCAAAGAACATGAATAGCTTCAAGGAGCTGTGCAATGCCCTCACAACACCTGAGGAAGAATGCCCACCTATCACTACCGAGGAGGTGAAAAACGTATTAAGAGGCATGAAGAACTTTCCCGCTCCGGGACCAGATGGTATCAAGACCTTCTGATGGAAGAAGTTTCCTTCTACCCACCAGCATCTGGCCCGAATTTTCACCTCATATCTAAAGTCGGAAGAGCCTATTCCGGAGTGGTTGGTGGAAGGGCGCACAGTGCTCCTGCCTAAGACGGGCAACTTAGCTGACCCTAAGAATTACAGGCCAATAACTTGTCTGAACACACTGTATAAGATCTTCGCATCCATCCTAAATGATAGGATTCTTCGGACAATTGAACCTGCGTGGCGAGAGATGTATGAACAACGTGGCTCGAAGAAAGGCGTAGCAGGATGTCGGGAGAACCTGCTCATCGATAGATGTGTCTGTAAAGATGCAGCATCCTATCAACGATCTTTATCGGTGGCCTGGATAGATTACCGAACAGCTTTTGATTCAACCTCCCATAGACTTATCATCTGTCTGTTGGAAAGCTTAAAGGTTCATCCACACATCGTGAGATGCATAGAGAGATTAATGACGCTTTGGAAAACCAGATTTACCATCTTATCTGGAAAATATCGTGTGATTACTAATAGTATCACCTTTCAGAGAGGTGTGTTTCAGGGCGACACCATGAGCCCTCTTCTATTTTGCCTCACATTATTGCCACTATCTCTCGCAATTCGCCATTCCGAAGGGTACCTCTGCGGCAAACCTGGAAATCGAAAGCATAAGGTAACTCATGTATTTTACATAGATTATTTTAAGCTCTATGCTAGAAATCAAGAGAAACTACATCTAGCTCTAAAAATTGTCACAGAGTACACTCAAGAGATTGGAATGGAGTTCGGGTTAGAGAAATGCGCCAAGGTTAATTTGAAGAAAGGAAAACTTAACGGCATCCCCGAAGATCCTGAAGTCGTTGACAGAAGGGCTATACGACACTTTTGCGCTGGAGAGACCTATAAATACTTGGGCGTGCCACAAAGCCGCATTCAGGACGTAACATCTATAAAGGATACTCTCCGATGCAGACATAAACGTTTTCTCCGACAGATATGGTCTTCCGAACTGTCGGCGAGGAACAAAGTATCTACAACGAACATGTTTGCTGTCCCAGTAGTACTCTATTCGTTTGGAGTAGTTCCATGGACGAAGGACGAGCTCAGATCCCTCGATATCGGGTCCTGAAAGGTTATGCACATGAACAAAAGCATGCACCTTAAGTCTTCTGTTCCACGACTTTACATCTCACGCCGTCAAGGTGGTCGTGGAATACTGAATCTTGAATGTCTTCACAACAGGATTATTCTGGGTACAGCACATATTGTCGCAAATGGACAAGATCCTCTTCTTAAAATGGTCAGAAAACACGAAGAAGTAGGCGAAGGGGCGTTTCTTTACAAAGCAGCAGAAGAGGCTGCTGAAACACTCGGCCTTGACTTCAATATCAGGGGTGAGCGAAATGCATCAAATCTTATCCATCTTGAATACTCACTTCTGAAGGCCCGGATTAAGAAAGCACAGGAGAAAAACTTCCGCGAAGAGCTTCTCGACAAGAAGATGCACGCCATCTTCCACAGAAATGTGGAAGATCAGTCGATGTATCTCTTCGAATTCGTCATCCTAATTTTTATTCTCCTTATTTTCGCACATTTTTCTCAACTTTCAAGTGAACGTCAGCAGAGATAATTTGACTCTATTTTGTCCGAAAAGCATTCCACAGAAATTCCATGTGGAAATTAAAGGTGGAAATTCGACATGTAAATTCTATACGGAAATCCTATAAACATTTCTGCAAACTAATTTTTGACTAACATCTTCTTCGCGAAAATTATGATACGCACGTCGAAACCTTGCACCAGCTGTGGGTTCCCCGAGGACACAAGATTACACTAATGCCTTAGGTCTAAAAAACACATCTTCTCCAGAGAAGTCTGGTTCTCACAGTACTTCAGGGTCAATGGAGTAAGTTTCTCGAAGACGCGAAATTGAATCAATGTCCCAGATGTAAAAAACTCATCTTCTATGGGGAAGTCAGTGTTTTACAGTACCTTGGGGTCACTGGAGTAAGTTTTTTGAAGAAACAAGATTAAATCATTGCTTCAAGTGTAAAAAGCACATCTTCTTCAGAGAAGTCTGGTTCTTACAGTACCCTATGGTCCCTGGAGAAAGATCCTGAAAGACAAGAGATTGAACCAACGCCCCCGGTGTAGAAAACACATATTCTCCGGTGCAAAAAATACATCTTCTCCGGGGAAGTCTGGTTTCTACGGTACTTCAGCGTCCCTGGTCGGGAGTAAGTTTCACGAAGACGCGAGTTTGAATGAGTGCCCAGGTATAAAAAATACATCTTCTTCGGGAAAGCCTCATTTTCACAGTACTTTATGGTCTCTGGAGAATGATCCTCGGAAGCTCGAAGTTGAATCAATTCTCCAGATGCAAAAGACAAATCTTTTTGGGGAATTCTGATCTTCCCAGTACTTTGCGGTGCTTGGAGTGGGTTTTCGAGGACACGAGATTGAATCAGTGCCCCAGTTGTGAAAAACGTATCTTCTCCAGGGAAGTCTGGTTTAATCTTGTGTCTTCGAGAATCATCCTTCAGGGATCCTGAAGTACTCTAAAAACCATACTTGCCCGGAGGAGATGTGTTTTTTCACACCTGGGGCATTTATTCAATCTTGTGTTTTCGAGGAACTTACTGCAGGGACCCTAAATTACTGGTCATGATCTGTACTGATTTTCTTACCGCGTAATACCTTTTTTCTACCCATAATCAATTGCTTTTCTTTCTAACAACCTACTTTTTCTTAAGTAGTTTCCCTCTCCCCAATACCTACAGTTGTAACACAGATAATTTTCACATTCGCATATAATTCTTTTAGGAAGAACGCCTCTACCTTTTCTTTTGTTAATACCTTCTATCTATAGACTCTTATCACTGAAATTTGTTTTTCCACTCCCTTCTCCCCTACGCTGCAAATTCTTTATTTATTTTCAAAAAGTCTCTGTTATTTCTGCACTTCTCATTCGTCCTATTAACAATTAACTTTTCCATCGGATTAGATTCATTTTTTTCCCTCATTTAATTCACAATCTCCGCCACGTTTTTATTAGCAAGCTCTTCTATAATCTTAAATTAGCTGTCTGACCTCTTTCCTCCAGTTCTCCTTTTCTTGTTTTAATTATAACCTTATTTGACGTTTTTTTTTAAATTTTGTTTCTTGAACCTGATTCCAAATATCCATATTTTACAGCTTTTCCCAATTTCCACCCTCTCACATTAAGTCTGGGAAACTAAATTATACCATGTTTATTCATAAATCTTTAAAATTCATGTATTTTGAATTGCACATTTTTTAAATTGAACTATTTTTGAAAAACATTGAAAAGTATCTAAATTTGAAAATTCTGCACATTGAAATTGAAGAAACTTTGATTGAAAATCTTCAAGATAATGTGAGCGGCCATATTTAATCGTGGTGTAAAATTATCCGTTTTCTAATCGGGGATTTCTTTCTGCTTTATAAATATTCGGAATTTAAATATGAGTGTATTTGTCTGATTCTAATGAAAAGCTGTTGAATTTACTAAAGTATGCATTAATTTTTAGTAATAGTAATCTTACATCTCAAACTTATCTCAATGATTTGCTAGATCCGCAACTTCTTGCTAGAGCAAAAAGAAAGGTTGTGCTACGCGGCTCGAAACATACACTATTTTTTTGCGGGGGAAAAAATTCCAAAAACCTAACTGTTACGAAAGAAGAAAGAAAAAATAAAAAATTTTATTTTTGAAAATTTCGAAAAAATCAAACTTGTGCTGGGTTGTGCTCGACAAATGCAGTCTTTATTTCCTTTGATAAAATTATGTGAGTGAGCTCATGTACTCTTGTACTCATCGAAGAAATGAGGCACATCGGCTCATTCATTTTGCCGAAAAGGATGCACTAATTCTATTTGAAAACGAAATTACGCGAAAGGCAAAAACGGAGGCATTCGATAAGTTTCTACGTTTAAATTCCAATAATATGATGGAGAACATACTAGCAGTTGAATATCACGAGAGTTCAGAAGGTGTAATCAATGGAATAGGGCTCGATCCTTTTTACGTGCACTATTGGACCAAGGAGCAAGAAATCACGTATAGAACACATCCCAAAAAAACTAGTTTTTGACGGAGGTAGCTCTATCGTGAAATGTATCATTCTTACAAATGGAGAACTGTCTTCCCATGTGTATATACCTATATCAAGGATACGCTGAAGTTTATGTTAAATCAGTTCCAGTTTGTTTAAAACTATACTTATGTGTTTGTTTTGATTACATTACCAACGTATCTCCTATTGCTCCAGTCTGTTTGCTACGTCTGGATATCTGCCATTACATGAATATGTGTGCAAAGGGAAAATGCTATCCAGGACATCAACCTTGCATTCGAACTATCTACTTGCGCACTATGGCGGTTCTTCGCAAACAAGAAAAATTGGAGAGATAAAAAAGGTCGCTGAAGCGATTTTTATGCTTGCCATGTGCCGAACCACTGAAAAGAAAAGCTTAGCAGATATAGCCCTGCAATTTTTGAAGAAAAAAATAAGAGACCTCCTGGATGATACTGAAAATAACGAATACGACTACGACTCGTATCCACAATCCCAACCTGAAAAGAAAATGAATATTATTGAAGAGACTGAGCTTGAATCGACAAACACTTATTCATGGGTGAGACAAATGTATCAATTGTATGAAAATAAAGCGAAAGAAGAACCTGGTTACGATGAGATTAACGCCTATCATCTTTCCAAATTTGCGAAAAACATCAAATCATTACTACCGTGCTTTCCGATTTTTGCAGACGTCATGCGATATTCATGTGGTTTTTGAACTAAAGATGCATCCTCAGCTCTAGTTGGATCTGGGATAAATGACTTAAAAAATCGCAAGCTGAAGAACGTAACATAACACATAAGATCCAATTAACTGACAACGGAGACTACGCACCGACTAAGAAGATACAGAAAAAGAAAAAGGATGACTTTACTTAAGAACTCGATGAGTTAATAGAAAAGCATAATCGGCGAAATAAAAACAAAAAACCGAAGCACAATTTAGTCATCAATAACAACAAGTATATTGATCAAAACTTTGATTTGCCAGTTGTGGATGAAAGACCTTCTACAAATTTAAGCATTGGAAGCAGTCCAGAAAAAGTAGAAAAATTTGTCTGCCGTCATACAGAAGACATCGGCCTTCCCGCCATCATGGACTGTGAAGAAAATGATGTTGAAAGTAGCGAAGACTTTTCCGCCATCTGCGGTGTTGATCCTGTCAAAGATTTAAAGAGAAGCAGAAAACAACGAGAGAAAAATGAGAAAAGAATACAAAAAACTCGCTATGGTGATCCCTTATCGCATTTCGATCCTTCACAAGCAAAATATCTTACACTGCCGATTTTACATAATGCAAATAAGTGCCCAAATGTTAAGGACGAGTCCGTACCATTTGTTATAAAACGTACGTGAGTTTTACGTTTTGAGTTTTTGATTTGAGAACTGTTGATCTCACGTAATTTTGTCAGAGGGAATAAAGACTGTATTCGTCGAGCTCAACTCAGCACAAGTTTTATGTTTTCGAAAGGACCCCGCACAAAATACCAAGAAAAAAACGTTCAGTCGTTTAAGCTAAAACCAGCTGGAATATATTCTTTAAGGTGTCCCGAATAAAAGTTCTGAAATGCACTAGGTCCCAAAAGTCCTTAGGTTTCGAGTTACAGGCACTCGAATGTTATAAAATGACGATCTTTGTATTATGTGATTTTCAACTTTCTGAGCGCTATACTGCCTTAATATCGTGATTTCAGACTAAGTGATCAGAACAAGAGTTCTAGGAATGTAAGTAAGGTACCTTGTGATGGCCTGGTCTGTCTCCTTGACCCGTATTGTGAAGGACATTTGAAGGTCAACTCATTTCTCTTTCAATGGAACCCATTTTTTACTTTTCATTTTTAAAAAACGACTTTTTTCAATAGAATGTAAGTAAGCTAACTTTTGATGACCTTATCTGTGACCTTGACCCGCATTCTGAAGGTCTTTTGAAGGTCAACTTTTTTTCAAGAAATCAATTTTCTCACTCTTCATTCTTAAAAAACGCGACAAAAGGTTAAACAGTTATAACAATAAAATAGCATCCAAGTCATGACTTGCAAAACCTTATCTAGGTAAAGAATTTCGACTTTGAACTTCCATTTATCAGTTAATTGGTGCTTTCAGTTAATTTTATTTCGTAAAATCCATTACATTTTTTATTTTAATTGTATTTTTATTTTGTTACATACATGCTGGATAATCAATCTAATACTAATGTAATCGTACTTGCATTCATAATAACTATACATCACATTTAACAAAAAAGTACAAGTAAATTGTTTTTCGTTAGAACATAACGATATATGTAACCATTCTTATCAAAAATGGCTAATCGAATAACTTGTTACGTCTGTGGTAACGCCTTTTTTACCACCTTTTTTACCGCCAGATGCTTTCAGACTTAACATTATTTCTCTATACATCTATGATCACTGTCTTGTATACCATGGGGTAATAATGTACATTGTACATCGATTAACTCTAGAATGCAGGGTTGCTATTTTTGTCAAAAGAAATATTCATGTTCCACCACGTATTGTATGTTGTAATATTCATTTAAATACGAAAGTATTACCTCCAGAGAATATAATTCAAGAACTGAGGTATGTAAATAGACCATTCAATATTAGAGGACCTGAATTGTATGCATTTTTTCGAGCAACAAGAAAAGCAGTAAGTCTCATTGCAATACGCAGATATGAAGATGAAACTGGGGTATCAGATGAAGAATTTAGAGCAATATCTCCTATTGCAAAGGTAGATTTGAAGGATCTCTTCACATATTGTTATCCTGTTCCTGTATCAGGTGGTCATCGTTACGTAAGTAAAAAAGATCTTTTATGCTTTTTATGTAAGTTAAAACAAGGCTTAAGTGACGACTTTTTATGTGTAATGTTTCACTACCCCTCGAGACAAGCTGCAAGTCTTGCAATAGCTACAGTCCGAAAATCACTGATGTTAAGATTTGCACCTGAAAACATTGGTTTTCAGTCAATAACAAGAGAAGAATACGTAAGAGACCACGTAACTGTTTTTTCGAATCGCTTGTACAATGCAACTCCGGAAGAACCAAAAGCAATTGTTTACAATGATTGTACTTATCTATATACTGAGAAAAGTTCATGTCTTAAAGGATTAAGACAATCATTTTGTGTACACAAAGGACGTCACGTGGGGAAACCTTCCACGTTAGTTGCTCCAAATAAACGTATCCTTGATATTGAAGGGCCGTATTTTTTAAATGCTGCGAATAGTGATGGGAGAATTCTCTTGAGTCAATTTGAATTAGATATTGATGGTATGCGTGAGTGGTTTAGACGAGGTGATATTTTCGTTCTCGATTGTGGTTACCGTGCAATCATTTCAATCTTAGAAAGACTTGGTATAATCCAAAAGATGACATCTCTTTTACCACCAAACCGGAGTCAGTTATCTACTCAAGAAGCAAATCATTATCGAATTGTTACTAAAACCAGATGGATAGTGGAAGGACGCAACGGTCACTTGAAAAGTATCTTCATTCTATTGAGATAACAATGCCGGATGCAGATGAGCATTTAGCTCAAGAGATGTTAGATCGATATGGAGACGTGAACGTAGTTCAAACTAGAGTAGAAGCTGAAAATCTTGGACAAAGGCGTGGACGATGGGTTCGGTTGACTGCCAATCAGTTTCCTTTATTTCCTGCATTGACATTGGAACTTTTACATGAATTAACAATCGGAACTTACCAATTTCAGCTTTCTCCATCATACATTCAGGATAGCACTTTGAGAGCTCCTGATGAAGATGACAACGAAGAAGATCAAGTGTTTGAGATCGACCAAAGGACTGACGAACCAGGATTTATAAGATTGAAGATTTCATCTCGTTTTAGAAATGATACTCAGTACAATGTGTGGATTGCCTTTAATGTGGAGTATAATCAACTTGAAGATGGAAATGAACCTATTTTTTGGTTATTATTGCACATTCAGGTCTGGGGCACGATCTCTTGGGACTTGTGCCCATGTAACTTCTATTCTTTGGTACCTAGGATACGCACGACATGAAGAACATGTATCTGAACCTTCACTTCAGATTCTACAATCAGTCCAAAACGTGGCTATAGATATAAACCAGATAGAAATAATAGATCCTCTGCAAGATTATTAAGAAGTACCAAATCATGATGATTCTCAACGATAATTAAAATGTTCATAATGAAAATATTTGAAATAACAATAAAAACCAAAAACAAAACATAAAAAGAAGAAAAAATAACAGAAAAGAACATAAAGAGAAGAAAAAAACACACACAAAAACTAAAAGAGAAAGAAAAAAAAGGAGTCAAAAACCCGTCACGTCCATGTCGTTGACTCTGGATAACGCTAAGAACGGGTTTCACTGAACATAATAAAATAAATCATACTACACTAACAATGTAATCTTGAAACTATTTATCAAGTTTACAGTCAATGTAATTCCAAGTTTTTTTTTTCTTTAACTTTTATCTTATTTTTTATCGAAACATGACTTGGAAGTTATTTTCTTCACAAACCTTTTTAATCTTTTAGGAAACTTGGAAAGATGAATCCATTTCCCCCTAAAAATGAACATCTAAAAGTTCAATTGTATTTTTTAGGAATGAAAAGTGAGAAAATGGATTTCTTGAAAAAAAGTTGACCTTCAAAAAACCTTCAGAATGCGGATCAAGGTCACAGGTAAGGTCATCAAAAGGTAGCTCATTTACATTCTATTGAAAGAAGTTGTTTTTTAAAAATGAAAAGTAAAAAATGGGTTCCATTGAAAAAGAAATGAGTTGACCTTCAAATGTCCTTCACAATACGGGTCAAGGAGACAGACAAGGCCATCACAAGGTACCTTACTTACATTCCTGGAACTCTTGTTCTGATCACTTAGTCTGAAATCACGATATTAAGTCAGCATAGCGTTCAGAAAGTTGAAAATCATATAATATAAAGATCGTAATTTTATAACCTTCAAGTGCCTATAACTCGAAATCTAAGGACTTTTGGGATCTAGTGCACATCAGAACTTTTATTTGGGACAATTTGAAGAATACACTCCAGCTGGTTTTAGCTCAAACGACTGAACGTTTTTTTCTTGGTATTTTGTGCGGGGTCCTCTTTAAAAATAATAAAATTTTTTTTTTTTTTTTTTTTTTAACAGTTAGGTTTTGGAATTTTTCTTTCCTGTACAAAATTTCGCATACTTCGAGCCACATATCACAACCTTTCTTCTTGCTCTAGCAAGAAGTTGCGATTCCAGCAGAAAAAACGTTTTTCAAAAATTGTGCCCGTATTTTTTTATTTTTCAGAAAACCGTTTACAGCACAAATCAGCTCAATTATAGGAAGATTTAGCACAACATTCATTTTTTTGAAAAGATAAGTTTGCGGATCCAATTTCCGGGACATGAATATATGATTGAAAATCTTTAAGATAATGTGAGCGGCCATGTCTAATCGTGGTGTAAAATTATCCTTTTTCTAACCGGGGATTGCTTTCCTTTCTATAAATATTCTGAATTTAATTATGAGTGAACAAAGTTATCCCCCTGATATACATATAAAAATTGTATTTTTTAACATTTCAAATAAAAGCGCGAACGGCAGCCAATGAAGCGCATTATGCATCGCATGCGCAGTATTGCAAGGTGCCCGCGTTGGGAGCACTGCGTCCTGCATCACTGAAAATTGAACCCGTCAAATTTCATTACATTGCGAGTTGAGATGTCTTGAGACATGACGTTTGCGATTCATACACACGTTTTTGTCAATAGTTCAACAGGTCAGTGGCTAAGACCCGCACCACGGTTTTAATTGGCCTCTCTTCTTTTCACAAGATTCGTGCAAAGAATAAGAAAACTGGGCCCATAACCTGTTAAGCATTCTTATTTCCATCGAGTTCTATGCTACTCCGAATGTAGTCGGAAACACCCGAAGTACACTCTCTCTTATACTCTCTAGAGCGATAAACCAGCCGCTTCAATAATAATTCAGCCATTTTTGAAACTATTTACGTGTCAGTGTTGTGCTTTTGGAACCAATTGCATGTCAGTAATTGACACCATTCGATAAACGGCTACACAACGCTCACTTTTCAGGGGACGTTACAGGCTAATAACATGGTGGTTTCCAATAAAATATTTTACTTCTTAAGTGTATCTGGATTGTTAGAACTGTTATTCAAAGTAAAAGCAAAAACGAATAAATCCAAACAATTATCAGTTATTATCATAGATAGGGCAACGTGGGAAGCGCTTATAAGCAATAAAGATGTAGAGGGCGCGTGGACTTTATTACGGGATATCATTGTTAAAACTGCGACCGAAGTATGTGGTACGGCGGTTGTAGGAAGAAAATCTGGTGATGCATGGTGGAATGAGGAAATTGCGGCAGCCCAAAAAGAAAAGAAAAAAGCGCACAATAGAACGCTGAACAGGACAGGTCTTAGCGATGAGGAGAGAACTAGACTTAAAAATGATTACAGACACAAAAATAGGAAAGTTAAACGACTAGTCAAAGAGAGTAAAGAGAAAATCAGAACAGAAGAAGAGAACAAAATAAAAAACTGCTTTGAAGGAATTATGAAACTATTATATAAACAGTTGAAGGAAAGTAAAAGTACAGAGTTTGCTAGCATGAGAAACAGTAAAGGCGAAATGCTATATGATATAGACGGGATAGTAGACTCTTTAAAGTACTCTTTTAAAGAACTATTAGGAGGTGAAGATATAGGACAACAGAACTGCGACATAGAGCAGAATGCATTAGAAAACCCAATTGAAAAAGTCTGTGTCATTGAGGTCAGAGACATAATAAAGAACTTGAATAACGGTAAGGCTGCTAGTGTAGACAGTATTAGCGCTGAAATGCTTCAATACGGTGGCGAGTACATACCTCACAGGTTGTGCGAATTGATGAATTTATGTACCGAGATGGGAGAAGTCCCAGACGACTGGAGAAAAACGATTATCGTACCAATATACAAAAGAAAGGGATACAAAAGCAACTGCAGTAACTACAGAGGTATCAGCCTACTAAGTACCGCAAGTACAATATACTTGAAAATACTTATTCGTAGGGTAATGAAAATCACAGAAGAAAAGATATGGGAAGTCCAAAGTGGATTTATGCCAGGCAGGTCATGTACAGATCAGATATTTAGCCTAAGACAGATCACAGAAAAAGCTTGAGAGTAGGAAAGAAAGTTTTCTGTGCATTTATTGATC
>CAKNXH010061674.1:0-48087 GCA_932178445.1 Andricus quercusramuli
ACCAAACTAATATAAATATAATCAGGAATTCAAATTTTTAAACAAGAGTATATATTTCTTATCATGAAAAGTAATCTTTTGAAATTGAAAGGATTTAAATGACTTTAATATCACACCAAATTATAGAATTGATAGAAAACTTGATTCAAGAAGATTTTTATTTTAGATAAAAGCGGCTGATTTCATCCAAAGAGACAAATGAAAAAAAAAATTGTTAAATCCTTAAACAGTAATGATTATCTTTCAACCAGTTGCATAATAACAAAAAAATATTATATATTTCCTGGAAGATACAAATTTTCTACAAAAAAGTTTACTTTCAATCAAAAACATTGATTTTTTATCAGAAAAGATGAACTTCCAACGAAAATGATTAATCTTCAACAAAAACATGACCTTTCAAAAAATTAGTTACTATAGTTAATTTAGAAATATTTTGGATAATTTCAGATGTGCTATATCAAAAAACCTTAAATATTTTTTGATAGATTTTTTGAAGATAGTTTGAAAGATATACAGACATTTTTAACGCCCGGAGATTTTTTAAAAATATTTGATCAATTTTTGAAAACCTTTTTAAGTTTTAAAATATTATTAATCTCTTCAAAACATCTAATACATATTCCTAAATATCTATCAAACTGATTTGAATTTCTTCTAGAATTGTCTTAAAATCTTTCGCATTTCTTTTTGGCAATTTTGGAAATCTCTAGTATTTTTTTGAAATCTTCCTAATTATCCTCATAAAATTGATTTTTAAAAATAAATAATCACTTTAAATATTTCCAGAAAGATTAGGAACATTAGCTCATTATCATGAAACCTTTCAAAATCTTTAAAAAATTCAAAACATTAGTTAGAAAACTTCAAAAATCTACTTTGTGTTCAAGAAATTTCAAAATCATTTCAAAAAAATTGAATTACTCTTCAAATTCATTAAAAACTTCTAGATGTTTTTTAAAATGATTTAAATTTCCTGAAAATTATGAAAAAAATCTGCAAAATTAAAAAACATGCCTTAAAATCTTTTTGATTCTTTTTGAAATATTTTTAAAATGTTTTTAAAATGCATAAAAACCTTTTAAATTTTTAGTTGAAAATCTTCATAAATCTAAATTTTGTTTTAGTCCAAAATTCAAAAGTTTGGTTGAAAATTGCTTTTTTTTTTTAGTTCTAAATTCAACTATTTGGTTGAGAATTAACGTATTTTGTTGAAAATTGGTCTTTTTTTAGAAGGAAAATAATTCTTCTGGTTTGAAATTCAACTATTTAGCTAATAATTTTCAATAGAAAGAAATGAATTTTCGACTAAAAAAAATGGTACGAAAACATGGAATAGTTCAATTTTCAACAAAAAGCTAAGTTTTCAAACAAAAAGGATTAAGTTTTCACTAGAGAGAGAATTTTTAAACAGATTCCATAAATTTCCAACTAAATGTTTAAAGTTATAAATAAAAAAGGCAAATTTTCTACCAAAAGAAAAAGAACTTTCAACATAATTATTAAATTTTCAACCAAAAATGCAATAATAAAATTTTCAGATACAAAAATTAGGTATCCCATAAAATACTTTAATTTGCAAAAAAAAAAGTGAATTTTTAACTAAAAAAGAAAAAATTTTCAACCAAAAATGGAAAAATTGAATTTTCTGTTGAAAAAATTAATTTTCAATCAAAAAAGCGAAATTTTTAATAGCATAGTTGAATTTGTAGCTATAGAGATGAATTTTCAACCAAAGTAATGAATCTTCAACCAAAAAACTCACTTCTTAAGAAAGTAGTATAACTTTGAACCAAAAAATATGAATTTTCAACCAAAAATTGAATATTTTATATTCCAACCAAGGAATATTTTTAATATTTTAATACTAAAGAAAAAATAGTTGAATTTGAACAGAAAATATAAAGTTTGAATGAAAAACTTAATTTTTAGTTCAAAAATTAATTTTCAACAACAAACATTTTTTCAATAAAATAGTTAAATTTCTATAGAAAGAAATTAATTTTAAACTAAGAAAAATGTATACCAAAACAAGCAATAATTCAATTTTCTGTTAAAAAAATAATTTTGAACCAAAAGAAGCAGGTTTGAAACAAATAATTAAATTTTCAACCAAAAATAATGAATTTTCAAACAAGAAGATGAATTTTCAAATAAGTAGATTAATCTTCTGCCAAATGCCGAATTTTCAACCAAAAAACTAATTTTTAATAGAAAGAAATCGTTTTAACAAATTAGTTAGATTTTAAGCCAAAGAAATGAATTTTTAACCAAAATAAATTAATTTACAAAGAAGAAGAATAATTTCCTGAAAAAAAGTAATTTCTCAAACACATAGTTGAAGTTTCAACTGAAAGATCAATTTTCAAGAAAAGAAAAACTCATTTTCATGAATTGGTTGCATTTTCAACCAAAGAATAATTTTTCATCCAAAAAGATTAACTGTTAAGCATCAAGAGGTTTGAACAAAATACCTAAATTTTCAACCTAAACTGAACAATTTTCTACTGAATTAATAAATTTTAACAAGAAAAAATATTTTTAACAGAGTAGTTAAATTTTTAACCAAATAAATGAATTATTAACTAAAATAAATAAATTTTGTAAAAAAAGTATAATTTGCTAAAGAAAGTCAATTTTCGAGCAAATAGTGGAATTTTCAACTAAGCAAATCAATTTTCAAGAAAAGAGAAACAAATGTTTATAAATTATTTAAAATTTCAACCCAAAAATTATTTTTCAACCGAAAGGGTTAATTGTTAAGCATAAAGATTGTTTTTCAACCAAAAGAGAAGAATTTATAATAAAATATATGAATTTGCATCTGAATTTTCGATTTGTCAACTAAAAGTGGCGAATTTTTAACAAATAATGTAATTATTCAAATAAAAAAAATTAATTTAATTTTCATCAGAAACAGTTGAATTCAACCAAAAGAAAGAAGAGAATTTTAAAATTTTGTCTTTCAACCTGAATGACTGACACTGCGACTTCATTTTTCGAATGAATTAATTCATTTTCATTAATAATTTGTATAAAAAACCTATTTTTCATTTATTAAATTTTAATTTTCGCACAACTCGAACTTCCCCATTGGATGAGGAAGGAAATTTAAAAAGTCGTTCACAAAATTTTAGCTACGTAAGAAATAGATTATCCCTTAATGTGAATTCTGAGATTTTCTGTTCCTTTTTATGGAAATTGGTGATTTTGATCCTTGGATTTTCGGTTCGTTGGCAGCTTATTTTGTAGACTTTATCACTACCAGTCAAAGAGAGGGATCAACTTTTTTAGAGAGAACGTTTTCATCAGAGTACAAAGGGCTCTTTTAACCTGGAAATATATTTGATTTCGTCGGAAAGTTGCGCTGAATCTCAGATCTCCGGCGAGGGATTTCGCTTGAAGACTTAACTGGCTTCTTCTGGCTTCTATCAGTAAAATATACGGATGATTCTCCAAAAAGAGACTACTTTCCACAAAAACACCTTTTTTTGTGAGAATTTTTTCAATCGTTAATTTTTTGTTTTAGCCTGTGCGAAAAAAAGAAAATTTAGAAAAAAAGCAAATTAATTTGTATTGTTTGTATAACGTGGATATTATGTCTCTAGATATAAAAAAGCTGCTGTCAATACTAATTGCTTCAGTTAATTATTCATTAAGAAGGTAACTAAGTGGCTTTTACAAAAAACTAAAAGTCTTATTTGTAGCAACTGATCTTTAAAGTACATTTTTTCCTACAAACAAGCTTCTTTTGTTGCATTTCTTCAAGAATAAAGGGAGATAGTACATTTTCATTGAATATTTATTGCTTGGTTGAAAAAATTATATTTTTGATATTTTTAATTGCAAATTATTATCAGACTTTGGGTTAGCGTGCTAATATTTTTTTCCCCCAATTGTGAAATTCGGAAATATCTTAAGAGTTCAAGTTAAGTTGAAGAGGTTGTTGAATCTTGAATCTACGATACAAATTTATGAAAATAATAATAATTATTATTTGTGAGGTTAAAGTTTTTTTGTCTGCTGGTCGTTTCAATATTTTCATAAAATATTGATACTTAAATTGTGAAAAAAATTCGTTCTAGATCCGGTGGGATTTGAACAACACGTCATTGAGATTTCCGGTCTGATTCTCTTGACCACTAAGCTACGGAGAGACGAGATAATTTTTTTCACAATCCTTACTATTGGTATTAATATTGCATATACACAATATTGAAATGACCAGTAGACAAAAAAACTTGAACATCATAATTAATTAATAGTAATAATTAATAATTATTACGTATTACCCTGGTTAAGAAAATTAATATGAAAAATTCAATTCGAACCAATCTGTTTAAATGCTATAATCTTACAAGTATAAGGAATGACATCGACATTCTACTTGTGAGGATTGCGAAAAAAATTATTTCGTCTCTCCGTAGCTTATTGGTCAAGAGCATCGGACCACAAATTTTAATGACGTGGTGTTAGAATCCCGCCGGAGCTAGAGAAAATTTTGTTTGCAATTTAAGTATCAATATTTTATAAAAATATTGAAACGATCAGAAGACATAAAAACTTGAACATCATAATTATAAATAGTAATAATTAATAATTATTACGTATAACCCTGGTCAATAAAATTGACATCAAAAATTTAATTCAAACCTATCTGTGTTGACATTCTACTTGTAAGGATTGTGAAGAAAATTACCTCGTCTCTCCGTAGCTTAGTGGTCAAGAGCGTCAGTCTGGAAATCTGAATGACGTGTTGTTCAAATCCCACCGGAGCTATAGAGAATTTTTTCAGAATTCAAGTATCAATATTTTATGAAAATATTGAAAGAACCAGTACGCAAAACAACTTAATTACTATGTATGACCTTCGTCAAGAAAATTAACATCAAAAATTCAATTCAAACCTATCTGTTCAAGTGCTATAATCTTACAAGTATAAAGAATGACATCGACATTCTACTTGTAAGGATTGTGATGAAAATTATCTCGTCTCTCCGTAGCTTAGTGGTCAAGAACATCAGACCGGAAATCTGAATTACGTGATGTTTGAATCCAACCAGGGCTAGAGAGAATTTTTTTCACAATTTAAGTATCAATATTTCATGAAAATATTGAAACTATCAGTAGATAAAAAAACTTTAACCTCATAATCAATTTACGGTAATAATTAATAGTAATTACGTATTACCCTGGTCAAAAAAATTAAGATAAGAAATTTAATTCAAGCCTATCTATTCAAATGCTATAATATTACAAGTATAAGGAATGACATCGACATTCTACTTGTAAGGATCGTGAAGAAAATTATCTTGTCTCCCCGTAGCTTAGTGGTCAAGAGCATCAGACTGTAAGACTGATTGACGTGGTGTTCGAATTCCACCGGAGCTATAGACAATTTTTTTCACAATTAAAGTATCAATATTTTATGAAAATATTGACACAAACAGTAGACCAAAATACTTTCACATTATAATTAATTAATAGTAATAATTAATAATTATTACGTATTACTCTGGTCAAGAAAATTAACATAAAAAATTAATTCAAGCCTATATATTCAAATGCTATAATATTACAATTATAAGGAATTACATCGACATTCTACTTGTAAGGATCATGAAGAAAATGATCTTGTCTCCCCGTAGCTTAGTGGTCAAGAGCATCAGACCGTAAGACTGAATGACGTGGTGTCCGAATTCCACCGGAGCTATAGACAATTTTTGTCACAGTTAAAGTATTAATATTCTATGAAAATATTGACACAAGCAGTAGACAAAAATACTTTAACATTATAATTAATTAATAGTTATAATTAATAATTATTACGTATTACCCTGGTCAAGAAAATTGAAATAAAAAATTCAATAACAATTAATAACTGAAATTTTTAGAAACACATTTGGACGTAAAAATAATTTTTAATTCAATTTTTAAACGCAAGACTTCCAAAAAAGTAATTTTTCAAATTGATTGAATTAATTAAAGTTAATTAAAAGCCGAAGTTTCAGAGAATATTTTAGCAAAATTCAAAATAATATTTATCTTAATAGGGATATTATAATATTCGTGATATAGAAGGAGAATTATGGAAGATTCTTCTCTTTAGTTGAAAATTTTAGTATTTTTTTTTAATTTTTTTTTCTTATAAATTAATTTTGTAATTGAAAACTAAAGTATTTTATTTTTTGTTTAAAATTTATCTTCTATAGTTAAAAATTTAACTATTTGGTGGAATACTGAACTTTTTCGTCACATATTTACTTTTTTTATTGAACATTTGTTATTTTAGTTGAAAATATATCCCTTTGGTTGTAAATTTAAATATTTCGTTGCAAATTTTCCTTTTTCAACTAAAAATTTGTTCACATTGCTGCAAATTTGTCTTTTTTAATAGTAAATCAATCTTTCTAGTCCAAAAATAATTTTATTGGTTGAAAATTCAACTATTTTTTTCAGCTGAAAATACAACTATTCCATTTTTGATTAAAAATTTATATTTTCAATTGAAAACTGATCTTTCTTAGTCGAAAATTCAACTATTCGATTGAAAACACTTTTGTAGAAAGTTAATCTTTTTGGTTGAAAATTCATATTTTTTCATTAAAAATTTGGTTGAAAATTGGACTTTTTAATTGAAAATTCGTTTTTTTTTGTTGAAAATTTTCTTCACTGAAAATGTAACTATTCCATTTTTGTTAGAAACTAAAACTACTTTGTTAAAAACGCATTTTCTGGGTCTGAAAATCTAATTATTCCATCTCTGCCTGAAAATTCTAAATTAAAAAGTTATACAAATTTTGCTTTCTGATAGAGAGTTTTGTAATGGTTGAATTTTCAAATTTACTTTTTTGACATATTTGTTATAATTCGACCCTAGGTTTTCGAAAATCAAATTTTTCGAAAATTTCCGTGTATGTATGTGCGTGTGTGTGCATCTTTTTTCTTTTCGCCGTATTTCGAAAAGTAAAAGACATCCAGCATGTTGGTTCGCGTCTCTGAGACGCATCGATCGATCTATTGTTAAAATTTTTATGACCTACCAGTACCGGTTTATGAAGCTTCAAAAAATGGTTTCTTCTATTTATATCAGAAAAACTTTTTTGATGTTCAAAATACGACAATATTACATTCAGTGTATTTGTTCGCATCCTTGAGACGCATCGACTGACTTTTTGATAAACCCTTCATGACACACCAGTACCTATTTATGAATTTAAAAAAATAGTTCATTATGTTTATACAAGAAAAAATTTGTTGATATTCAAAATATGACAATATTACATGTGAAGTATTTGTTCGCGTCCTTGAGACGCATCCACTGACTTATTGATAAATTTTTTATAACCAACTACTACCGATTTATGAAGTTTAAAAAAAATGGGTAATTCTGTTTATATGTACAAAAATATTTTTGATATTCAAAACACGACAATATTACGTATAGAGTATTTGTTCGCGTCCTCAAGACGGATCGATTGACCTATTGGTAAACCGTTTATGACTGACCAGTACTGATTTATGAAGTTTAAACAAAATTTGTGTATTCTGTTTATATGAGAAAAACTTTGTTCATATTATTATAACTATAGTACTATATCTGACATGTTTGTTGGCGTCTTCGAGACACATCGAATGACCTATTAATTAACCTTCTATAACCTCTTATGATCTAGAAATAATGATTTATAAATTGAAAAAATATGTTATTTCTTTTGTTGATATGAGGAAAATTTTTTTGATATTGGCAATAGAACTATAATGTATGTAATATATTTGTTGGCGTCTTCGGGACGCATCGATTGCCAAAATTAAGAACTTCTCATGATCTACTCGAACCTACCAATATCGTTTTTGAATTTTTCAACAAAATTAGTTTTCTTGTTTACAAAAGGGGTTTTTTATATTAGGAATATAACAGTACTGCATTTGATGCAATATTGTTCGCGTCTTCGAGACGGGTGGATTGATCTTTTGAACTTTCGAAGACAATAATTGATCAATCAATATCTGTATTTACCTCTATATTGTTGTTAAATTTTGTACATTTTTTTTAAAAAGTACAGATGTAGAAATGTCCTTTCTTGTAAAAATATTTTCCATCAGGGATTTGAGCCACGATGACCCCCTTAAAAGACAATGTTGCATACTGTTTTTTGCTTCTTCTGATTCTTCAAATCCATATTTATTTGTCACTGAGGACGTTTTTACAATATTATTTGTCCCGCAATGAACTAGTCGTTTTACGACGGAAAACATGATCGTGACATTTCTCGAGATGCACACCCCCAGCCGAGGTTGGGAACCATGCCAAACGAATAAAGCGTCTCGACGAATTTTCTCCTTCGCAACGTTTTCCCCCATCTTGGCTTTCTTGCTCTAGAAGTCCAATTTTTTCTCACTTTCTCTAGTCACCTATGTCGCTAACTTTTGACACGCAGAAGAATGAGACGGATATCATTCGCGGACACATGACAAGCCCGACCAAAGTAAACGGACAGGAGCTGCCTATATACTCTTATTTTCATCAAATGGAACGTGACTCTTGACAAAGAGGAAAATGTCTTGTTTTTGTTACTTATTTTTCTTGCAACTTAATTTAAGTCCGCTCTTAGTCTTGAAGTTAAATTTAAGCCCATTTTTGGTCTCAAAAGAAGAACGTGAGCACAGAAAAAACAGAAGATAAACATTACATCGATTTCCGACGAAAGTTTCGCTGCAACAAAAATTAACCTTGTCGAATAAACTTTACAAGAAATTAAGATAATTCCGTGTTTTTAAACCATCTCGGAATAATTTGTCAGTTGGTTGTCAGTAAAAAAGCGTCTTCTGCTATGTAGTTCACAGCAGTGCAAGGAACAGTGTGAAGTATGGATGGAATTGGTCTGGAAATAAGGACACGAGATTTTTAAAAACATTGCACTTATTACCGTTCCATTTTAAAAATAATTGCACTTATCGCGGACGAATGGTTATATATTTTTGATGACTGTCAATAAAGAACTCAACAACATTCGAAAAAGTCGCCATATTTACTATGATCTTAACCATAATTCACAAGTTATGAGACATGAATTTCCGTTTTGAAAGTTTCGAGATCCGTCGGTATTGCACACTGATATATATATAATACACTGGATGCAGGATTCAATGGAAAACGTGTGTGCCTACTTGAAGGCCTCGGAGCCGCCATTTATCAGGGTTGTTTTGGTTCGGGATCATTCGGGACAGATCGGAATATGCGGGAGATTCAAATTTAATATGGAAGAGAACTCAAAAATATTAATAAAATCATGTAAAATTTAGTTTATTATCAATGAGCGGATTGACTGAAACTAGGAAACTAAATAAAACTCAATAAAAAGTAATTAAATAAATAAAAATAATCAAACAGTACAAAAAAAGAAAAGTCGATGGTATATTAAATTGGTGGAATACACATTTTGCAAACACGTGGTTTAGAATATTGATTTTTTGTTCTCTTGAAAGTTATAATGAAACTTTGAAGTTTTTACAAGTGAATAATATAATAATTGTGATATCCCAAAAATCGGTATACGTTAGAATTGTCAAACACTTAATGGAACCTTTAAGATCTACCAATTTATACAAAATAATTTTTCTGCGGATAAAAAAAGTGGTGTGAAATTGTAAATATATGACTGATGTATATTATAATTACAAAATGAATTTAAATTATAATATAAATAATAATAATTAGAAAGAGCAAAAGGAATAAGACTCTTATGGTACGTGCGTAAGTGAAATAATTAGTCATATTAATATTATGCCAATAATATTATGCAATTCACGAATACGAACTTTGAATTAATGTTTAATGAAAGTGAACATAGAAAAAAGTATGAGGTATAAATATATAAGATAGAAATATATATTGTAAAAAAACATCACGTGCGTCCTAAACTACGACCCAAGACAGATTTATGTGTAAACATCTTCGGTAAACGTTAACTGAAATCGAAATCTTACACAAAGCAAATAATAACTCACGCGCATGTAGGAGTATAAAAATTAATTTATCTTATATGTAATATCGTGCAAAAGTTTCTAGACATCTATTTTCCAATAGGTTGAACAACCAATCTAGTTTTAATAATAATAAATTGTAGATTTTCTATCAATTATTGCATAAAAGGTGATAAAAGTACTCGTTTTATGGGCATAAATGAAAGCCAGTATATGTTAATTTTATTAGAAGTTGTTTGAAAAAACGTCAAACGAAAATTCTAGAAAGATCTTATCAAGTCACTTAAATAATTAAGAAAATAATAATAAAGTAAATAATCTAATAGAATCATATTGCTTTCAATTGAAGACCATTAGGCGTATAATTTTATCAGATTTCGTGTAGTAATGGAAGTAAATTTAGAGTTGAATATTTTTACAACTAGAGTGCTTTTATAAAGTATTGAAAAATATAGGTCTAGAAACTTTTGCATAGTGGTGTATTACATTCTCTTTTAAATTATCCAATGTATGTATATTCTATTTCTGTAAAATTAAAATCTATCACTTATATCCCGAAAACAATAATTTCCCACGATTTTAAGAAAAATGTAATTCTTAAATAAATAATAATTGTTTCAGTAATTATAAATTATTCACAAAATACTTGGAAACTGGTCCCTTGACAATTAAAAATAATACTTGTTAATAAAATCCAAAGAATACCGTTTTTAGTATGAATTCAATAGGAAACTGCTATTTTGCAGTTTTTGGGTCACTTTCCAAAATAACAATGGCTCGAAAGGGGTGGGGAGTCAAAATTAAAACTTACTAGGTGCAAATTATTCTTTGAACATGCGTTAAGAGGTTTTAATACTTTAATTCACAAAAAGCTTATAACAAGTAGCTCTTTCTTCCATTTTTTTTTTTTTTTTTTTAAATCAAGCTTTTCCCATTTAAACCCCCA
This sequence comes from Andricus quercusramuli, assembly GCA_932178445.1. Classification (NCBI taxonomy): domain Eukaryota; kingdom Metazoa; phylum Arthropoda; class Insecta; order Hymenoptera; family Cynipidae; genus Andricus; species Andricus quercusramuli. The sequence continues at coordinate 10,934 of CAKNXH010061674.1, forward strand.
TGTTAATTTCAAAGGCTCGGGGGGCACGGGTTAACTTTGACAAAAAAATAGAGAACAAGAAAAATGTTCAGTTAAACTGTAAATATAAATTAATTATCTATTTTTAAAATTGAATCATAGTTCGACTCGTAACAATATAATAATAATAAAATTGATTTTATAAGCCGATTATGAATCTTTTCATAATTAAATAATTTATAGATTTTTACGTTAAAAATTGAACTATTTTATTTCGAAAGCCTTGGTAATTAATGAAATGTTTGCATCCGATTGAAACCTCAAAATCTTTTTTCATTTTTCAAAAACATTTTGATTAATATATTCATAATTAAATGCTTTTATTCAATTTCAAATCCTATTCAAATATTATTGCATTCTAAAATACTCCATTTTTTAAACATTCAATTTGAAAATTTTTATTTAAAAAATGTTTGTTTCAATATTTAACAATATTTGACTGTTCATTTACGATAAGAAATTATAAATCAAACATTGGAGAATAAACTAAATAAAATTGAATTATTTAAAATGAAACAAACCTCGAATCGTTCGAATTTCAAGGTGCTGAATGTAAACTTTAAAATTTGCATTGTTTCATTTTTTATCATTTTTAATTTGTAAATTACATTTTTCAATTTATATTTCTCAAGAAAAAACTTGTAATCACTAAATTGTACTGCTTTTAAGTTCAAATAGTTTGAAAATGATATAATTTTGAACACTTACAAATTTCTCTGAAAGAACTCTGTACACGCTTTGAGGTTCGCTATATCTGTTATAATAAATTGAACATAAGAAAGTAAAAATGAAATATTGAAAAATAAACAGATTGAAATGGAATTATTTAAAATAATATAAGCCTCGAATCATCAAAATTCCAGAGAGCTGAATGCAAACTTAAAAATTTTCGTTTTTTTTTAATTTTTCATTTACAAGTGACATTTTTGAATTTGAACGTCTCAATAACAATGTAAAATCCTTTCATTGTAGTGTTTCAACCTAAAATTGTGTAAAAATTATATAATTTTGAGCATTCGAAAAATTTATTGATTAATTTTTCAAACTATTTTATTTCCTAAAACGCATTCTCTCCATTGCCTGCTTAGTCAAGCTTTATTTATAAAATACCGATGCGGACCGATATCAGTTCTCTGAAAGAACATATTGTGTCGCAATTATGTTACGCATCTACATTTAGAATTAGGCGAATTATATTTCATGAAGAAGAATATTAAAAATTGAAATTTTATTATGAAAAATTCATTATTATGACACTCATCATTATTATTACACATCTAAGTACTCAAAACTTATTAGAAAAATATTGAAAATTGTTTCTTTTTTTCAAATTAGACACAGAATATTTTCCTTCTGTTTGTAAATAATTTACAATTGTTTAAACCATTATAATTCGTTTGACACTATAGTGACACTAGTGACATAACCTATGAATGTGTATTCCGCTAATTTAAAATACCATCGACTTTCATTTTTTTGTACTGTTCGATTATTTTTATTTATGTAATTACTTTTTATTAAGTTTTACATGATTTTATTACTATTTTTGAGTTCTCTTCCAAATGAAATTTGAATCTCCCGCATATTCCGATCTGTCCCGAATGATCCCGAACCAAAACAACCCTGATAAATGGCGGCTCCGAGGCCTTCAAGTAGGCACAGATCGTTCCATTGAATCCTGTATCCAGTGTATTATATATATCAGTGGTATTGCAGTTCAATATAAAAGCCTTTTTACGAAGTAAAATTTCAAAGCTAAAGGATAATTTCTGAACAACTACAGCTCCTATCGACCTTATTTCATGCTTCAAATTATTATTATTCAACATTTCATTTTTTGAATAATTTTTTGAACTCAGAATTTTTGTTACGTATTAGGGCACCCTGAGTCGTACAATTTTATTTTAAAAAGTTATTAAATAAATATTTATCAAGAATATTGAATGTAAATTGAAAATCTTAATTTTGGACTGTAGATAACATTTTATTTTAGATAATATTGATGGAAATTTAAGTATATTCTATCAGGTATTTCAGGTTAGGTGGGTGAAATCAAAGATGTTTGCAAGCTGAAGGATGAACAATAATACCAATTGCATTGGGTCAAAACTTTATTTTTTTTCAAAACTCAGAAAAAATGGGTTCTCACCATGAGTGTATTTGGATGTTATTCTTTATTTTCTGAAAACTATTTTATTAAATTATAAAATACATAAAAAATGTGTAATGATTTTATTATTTAATTAAATAGCTTTCTCTAAATGAAAAATAATATCCAAATACACTTATCTGGAAAAATCGGGAAGACTGAAAAATTCTCGAGACTAAAATTCCTGAATTAGAAAATCTCCGAATAGGAAAATTCCATGATAACAAAATTCCCGGACAGTTTATAATATTACCGAAATGAAAAACTCCCGAATGATGAAATTCCCGACAGGTTATGATATTACCGAATTGGAAAATTCCCGAATAATGAAACTCCCTACATGAAATTGCCGAATTCTAGAATATCCAAATAACTAGAAAATTCCCCAATTATAAAATTCCCGAAGTTAGACAAATGAAAAAAAATTTTCATGGATATTATTTATTTATTAAAAATACAATGATCAAATATTTTTATCAAAAAATTGTAATGTTTAAAGTTTCTGGAATTACTGCGTGAATCTTAAACAACAATTATTGAAAAAATATATTTTTGGATGCAAATTTTTGGACAACTGGAAAATTCTAGAAAATAAAATTCATGACTCTTTGAAATTCCCGATTTGGGAATTTCCCGAATAATACGATTTTTGAATATGTAATAAACTTCCCTAACTGAAAAATTCCCGAATAAAACATTTCCGAACAGCTTATGATATTACCGAATTTGAAAATTCCCGATAGAAAATTGCCGAATTATAAGATATCCGATCTGGAAAATTCCTGAATTATAAAACACCCGAAACAATGGAAAAATGGTTTTCAATCAATATTATTTATTAAAAATACAATCATCAAATATTTGTATAAAAAAAATATTTTTTCTGATCAAAGTTTCTAAAATTATTGTTTGAATTCAAAATAAAAATTATTGAAAAAATACATTTTTCGATGCAAATTTTCGGATGATTGAAAAATCCTAAGAAATAAGATTTCCGAATAATATAATTCCCAAATAATGAAATTTCCGAATAAAAAATTCCGAAACAGTTTATGATATTACCGAAATGGAAAATTCCCGACAGTTTATGATATTACCGAATTTTAAAATTCCCGCTAGAAAATTGCCAAATTATAAAATATACGAACTGGAAAATTCCTGCATTATACAACTCCCGAAACAATAAAAAAATTGTTTTTCAATCATTATTATTTATTTCTTAAACATACAATAATCAAATATTTTTATAAGAAAAAATATTTTTCTTCTTCAAAGTTTCTAAAATTATTCTATGAATTTAAAATAACAATATTTGAAGACAATTTTCATCCAGAAATATATTTTTTTCAATTATTGTTATTTCAAAGTTAACCAATAAATTTAGAAACTTTAAACATTAAAAATAATTTTTTTCTTCATAAAAATATTTCATTAATATATTTGTTTAAATTCGGAAATTTTCTAGTTAGGATATTTTATAACTATTGGGAATCATCCATTTCGGTGATATCATAAACTGTTCGGGAATTTTCCAATTCGGGAATTTCATTAGTCGCGAATTTTATTAATCGGAAATTTTATTACATGTTCGAAAATTTTATTATTCGGGAATTTCCTAAATTTTGAGATTGTAAAATTAGGTTTCATAAAAAAGCGAGTTATCAACCAGTTTAATTTAGCAAAAAAAGAAAATTTTTCAACAAAATAGTGAAAGCTTTAACCAAAGAGATGAATTTTCAGCAAGGGAAAATTATTTTTCACTCAAACAGACCAATTTTTAGCAAAATGGTTAAATTTTCAATCTAAACACAGTCGAAGATTTGAGAACACAGTTGATTTTTAAACCGGAAAAAAAGAATTTTCAACAAGAAAGGTAATTTTCAATCATGAAAGATTAATTTTCAAACGAAATAGTTGAATTTTCAACCAAAAAATATCAATTTTCAACGGAATATTGAATCCTTAAGTTTACACCGTGATAAAGTAATTTTGAACAACAACAAGGACGAATTTTTAGCCATGTGAGTTTTACTAAAACAGAAGAATTTTCCAGAAAATATTTGAAGAATGCTTTAGAAAACAGTTGACTTTTAAACCGGAAAAGAAAAATTGTTAACAAGAAAATTGATTTTAAATCAAGAAAAATGAATTTTGAACAAAACGGTTGAATTTTTAACCAAAAAAGATTACTTTTGAATGATAAATTAAATTTTTGAACCAATAGTTGAATCCTCAACCAAAATGATGAATTTTCAACCAAATAAACGATTTTTCTATCCAAATAAAAAAATTTTCCACAAAATACATGGATTTTTTACTAAATAGATGAATTTTCAGCGAAGAATAATTATTTTTTACTCAAATAGACCAACTTTCAACAAATTAGTTGAATTTTTAATCTAAAAATTCGAAAATTTTAGAAAATAGTTTACTTTAAAACCGGAAAAAAAGAATTTTTAACAAGAAAGGTAATTTTCAATCAAGAAAGATGAATTCTCAAAGAAATAGTTGAATTTTCAAGCAAAAAAGATAAATTTTCGAAGAATTTCGAATCGTTTAATTTTCACTTGAATGAAATAATTTTGAAGAACAAACAAAAACGAATTTTCAGCCTGGTGAGTTTTACTAAAACAGAAGAATTTTTCAGAAAATAGTTGATAAATGCTTTAGAAAACAGTTGACTTTTAATTCGTAGAAGAAAAATTTTCAACAAGAAAATTGATTTCAAATCAAGAAAAATGAGTTTTGAACGAGAAATTTGAATTTTTAACCAAAGAAGATTACCTTTCAATGGAAAAATGCATCATTAAATTTTCAGCTTGATAAACTAATTTTCAACAAAAAAGAAGAATTTTCAACTAGTTGGGTTCAAATAGAACAGACGAATTTTTAACCCAATAGTTGAATCCTCAACCAAAATGATGAATTTTCAAGCAAATAAACGATTTTTCTAGACAAATAAAAACATTTTCAACAAAATACATGGATTTTTGACCAAATACAAGAATTTTCAGCAAAGAATAATTATTTTTTACTCAAATAAACCAACTTTCAACAAGTTAGTTGAATTTTCAATCTAAAAAGTCGAAGATTTTTTGCAAACAGTTGAGTTTCAAACCGGAAAAGAAGAATTTTCACCAAGAAAGGTAATTTTCAATCAAGAAAGATGAATTTTCAACGAAATAGTTGAATTTTCAACCAAGGAAGATCAATTTTCAACGGAATATTGAATCGTTAAATTTTGACTTAAATAAACTAATTTTGAACAACAAATAAACGAATTTTCAGCCAGATGAGTTTTACTAAAATAGAGGAATTTTTTTCACAAAATAGTTGAGGAATGCTTCAGAAAACAGTTGACTCTTAAACCGGAAAGAAAAAATTTTCAACAAGAAAATTGATTTTAAATCAAGAAAAATGATTTTTGAACGAGATGGTTGAATTTTCAACCAAAAAAAGATTACTTTTGAATGATAAATGGAATCGTTAAATTTTCAGTTCGATAAACTAATTTTCAACAAAAAAGACAAATTTTAAACTAGTTGAGTTCAACTAGAACAGAAGAATTTTTAACCCAACAGTTGAATCCTTAACCAAAATGATGAATTTTCAACCAAATAAATTGTTTTTCTAGCCAAATAAAAACATTTTCAACAAAATACATGGATTTTTTACCAACTAGATGAATTTTCAGCCTACAAAGGATAGCATTGAACCAAAAATGGAATAGTTAAATTGCCAGACAAAAGAAATTAATTATAAACAAGTTTCCAACAAAATTGTTGAATTTTTAAATAAATAGTACAATTTTTAACTGAAAAGTGCAATTTTTAACCAAAAAAGTTATTTTTCTCACAAAATTAATGAATTTTCAATCCCAAAATTAAATATTCTAGAATCGGGGTTTTTTCAGCCAAAAGAGATGACTTTTCTACCTTAAAAGATGAATTTTCAACAAAAAAGTTGAATTTTGCACAAAATAAACAGCCTAATTGTCAAAGAATAATTATATCGTTACATTTTCAATTTGATCAAGTAATTAAACAAAAAAAAGACGATTATTCAATCAGTTAAGTTTAACTAATCTAAACGAATTGTGAACCATATAGTTGAATCCTCAACCCAAACAATCAATTTTCAACAGAAAAATTTATTTTTTAACCAAATTTTCAATTTCAATTTTCAATTTCAAATTTTCAACAAATTGCAGGAATTTTTTACCAAATAGATGAATACGCAATTTCTGAAGGATGAATTTGATCCAAAAATAGTATATTTAAACTTCCATATATGAAAATTAATAAAAAAAAATAATTTCCAACAAAATAGTTAAAGTTTGTAAATAAATAGTATTATTTTTAACTCAATTGTTTATTTTCCTCACAAAATAGTAGAATTTTTGATACGAAAGGTAGAATTTTCAAAAATAAAGTTGTTTTTCAGTCAAGGAAGAGAACTTTTCTATCATAGAAGATGAATTTTAAATCCAAAAGGCCGAAATTTTCACAAAATTGTTCAATTTTCGTTAAAAAAGATGCTTTCAACAAAATAGTCGAATTTTTTACCAAACACTTGAATTTTTTATCCAAAAAGGATCTTTTTCTACTATAAGACGATGTGTCAATAAAGTGCATGCATTTTCAACCAAATATTTGAATTTTCAGTTGAAAAAAATTAAGTTAAAAAAAAAAAAAAAAAATGATCACTCAGTTGAATGAAATAAAAAAAGTCAAAGTTTTAAGAGAATGGTTGAACACTCAACCAAATAGATGAATTTTTAACGCAATAGTTAAGGTTTTAAGCTAAAAACTTGAATATTTTGGAAAACAGTAAACTTTTAAATCGAAAAAAAAGAATTTTAAAAAAGAAAATTAATTTTCAATCTAGAAAGAAGAATTTTCAACCTGATAGTCAAATTGTAAACAAAAAAAGATTCATTTTCAACCAGTTGAATTTAACTAAAAAAGATAAATTCTTTCCCAAACACAAAATACATTCTAAGAAATAGCTGAATTTTAAATCATAAAGGATACATTTTCAACTAAAATGAAATACTCAAAATTCTAGACAAAAAATTTTTTTTTTATAAACAAAAAAAAACAATTTTCCAACAAATTCAATGGATTTTTCACATTTTATTCCTACGGAGAATGTACTGGTTTTATGCAAAATTGGACTTTATTGGTTTCCATGAAATCTCGTCGTTTTGTGGAAAAGACTATTTTTTGACAAGTCTCATATCATTCCTTTAAATCGGGAAAAAGGCTAATGAAAATGAAAAAAAAAATCATTTTTCGGCTGAACTGGGCAAGACACAAAAAAAAATAAACAAAAATTGTTCATCCAAAAAAGATCTACAAATTTGTTGTTAACCATTTTTTCACGAGACGCGTGATGTTAATGTTTTCGTTAAAGCCGAAGGAGCTTTAACAAAAGAGAATTCACAATCACTGAATTTCAGTTTTTGAGAACGTGCCCGCGCAGTGGGAAGATTTTTTTAATTAATAATCATACAGCAAATTTTATATGATTTAATAGAGTCTATCTTTTATTTGTTCCAGGTAAGTTTCTGTTTTATATAAAATGATATCTAATCATGTGGCCTTACGGTAAGAAAAAATAATTTATTTATTATTATCGGTAAATTCGACTCATTCTCCAGGAAGGTAACAGAATACATTTTTGCATGAAATTTACAGAAAATATTATATTTGAGAACTTTTAATATTATTTTGAGAAGTTCCTTTTAATTATATCGAGAAAATTTCAGTAAATTAAATATCAATGACACCTTTTTTTTAAATTTACATACAATTTTTTGTAATTAGCAGATTATTTTCCTCATTGTCAAAATGGGACCCACCCTGCGTGACATAATCTAACATGATACTCTCATTGTTTGTTTATTATTGAAAAAAAAAATACTTTTTCAAGGTATTTTCGGTTGAACTATTAAAGAAGGTCTCACCGCGTTTTTTTGGACTTGTCACATAAATATCTGTTTCGTGATCTTTCGGTGACCTATTTTATTCAAAAATTCAACTAGTTAGTTTGAAATTTATCTTTAGAAACATTAATTTTTTTTCTTCTCAATTCAACTACTTGTTCGGAATTTGAACTCTATAGTTAAAAATTAATTTTTTTTGTTGAAAATTCAGCATTTTAGTTAAATTTATTCAAAAATTAATTTATTTATTGATAAATCCTCAAACAGAGCAACATAATTTTCAAACCAAAAAAAAAGGAACTTTCAACAAAAGAGTTACATTTTCAACCAAAAAAGATTTTCCAGCCAATACGAATTTCCTGCAAGACAGTTACAGAGGAGACATGAACCTTGGAGACATGTTACTGATAATATTTTAAGAGAAAAAGATTTTAATTTGAAATCCAAAACTGTTGAATTCAGTCAAAAAATACTGATTTTCAATAAAATACGTGGATTTTTAACTAGAAAAAGGCAATTCTTAGTTTAAAATATCAACTTGAAACCAAAAATGGGATAGTTAAATTTTCATTTAGACATATTATTTTTTTAACAAAAATTAAAGGATTTTTCAACGAAATGGTTGAACTTTCAATTGAAGAGATGAATTTTGAACCAAATAATTTGATTTAAAAAAAATATATAAATATTCAACCAACAATGGAATAGCTGAATTTTTAGTTAGAAAAATTAATTCCGAAATGAAAATTACGAGATTTTTTAATAAAATAGTTAAATTGTCAATCAACGAGATAAATCTTCAACCAAAAATATTAATTTTCAAACAAATAGTTCAATTTTCAACCTAGTAGTTAAATTTTCGACAAAAGAAAATGTCTTCAACAAAACAGTTGAATTTTCAACAAATTAATTAAGCTTGCAGCAAATTAGTTACATTCTGTACCAAAAAGCTGAGATTCCAACAAAATAGTTGAATTTTCAAATAAATAGTACAATTTTTAACTAGAAAGTACAATTTTTAACTGAAAAAGTAATTTTTCTCAAAAGATAAATGAATGTTCAATCCCAAAATTGAATTTTGTGTAATAAGGTTTTTTTCAGCCAAATAGAGCACTTTTGAACAAATAGTTCAGTCTACAAGCTGAAATGAGAAAGATAAATTTTCAAAGTAAGATGAAATCGTTACATTTTTTAGTTTGAAGAACTAATTTTTAACGAAAAAAATTTCCAGTAAGTTTAATTCAACTAAAGAAGACGAATTTTCCATCAAATACATGAATCTTCTACCGAATAGTTGAATTTATAACTCATAAAAAATACATTCTCGAAAAAATGTAATAGTTGGAATTTCAAACAATAAATCAATTAAAAAAAAAGAATTTTCAACAAATAAAATACATTTTTAAATCAATAGTTTAATTTGTAATCAAATGTTTTATTTTTATTACAAAATTGTTGAATTTTTGACCAGAAATTTAATTTTTAACAACAATAATTGAATAGGAAGAAAATCAAATAAGAAAAATAATTTACGACAAAATAGTTGCATTTTTAACTGAAATGATGATTCTTGAAAAAAAAAATCTATATTTTTGAAAAGTGTGTTCAACTTTAGATCAAATAGTTGATTTTTCGAACAAAAAAAATTAAGCAGAATAGTTGAATTTACAACCAAACAGATGAATTTTGAACTAAAATTATGAATATTTAAAATAACGAATTATCATTATATTTTACATGAACTCACAACCAAGCACATGGAATTTGAACAAAAAAGATGAATTTTTAATGAATTGGGTGAATTTTTAACTGAAAAAAGTAAAAATTTAAGAAAAAATTTCAACCGAAAATAGAATAGTTCAAGCTGCAGTTGAAAAATTAATTTTCAAACAGAAATGAAACCAATTATAATCAAAATATTTGAATTACCACCCAAAGGAATAAAGGCATAACCAAAAAGATGAATATTTAACAAATTAGTTAAATTTTCAATTAGGTAGTTCAATTTTCAACAAAAAAGATGACTTTTTAGCATTTCCAGCAAAATAATTAGATTTTCAAACAAATAGTAGAATTTTGAACAAAACAAGGTGACTTTCGAACCAAAAGTATAGTGGTAGACTTTTCAATGAAAAAATTAATTTTTCACCAACAATAATTGGATTTCCATAATGGGTTATATTAATCCAATTCTCATTTGGAAAAAAAATATTAAATAAGGGAAATTTCTTGAAAGCAGGGGGGAAAAGTATTTTTGAAAAAGGGGAAGAAGGATTTTCGAAAAAAGGGTCAAAGAAGGGCTACCATTCAGAAAATCACCGAACATTCTTGAAATTTATCATCGGGAAACGTACAAAAAGAAAAAGTGGGAGTATGTCATTTAATTTGACGGATTTTCATTTGTAGTGCTACAATTTTTACAAATGATTTCTATATATCCCTATATAAATTCCACGATTTCAAAAAAAAAAAATCATAAATCATTTTTATTTTCTTCATTTACATTTTTTTATTTTTCTGAAATATTTTAGAAACATTGATTATTCAGTTCATTTTTAATTTTTCCAAATGTTTGCTTCAATTATTAACTGATGAAATAACTAGTTATTAAACATATAATTAAAATTTTGATTTGCTTCTGTAATTACCATACAAACAAAAAATTTCTTTTGCTTCAAAAAAATTTAAATAACACTTTATTAGCATGCGAATATTTTTAAGACGGATATATAATCTTTCGTCAAATTTCGGTACGTATTGCCGTATTTTTTCGATTTTTCAAGAATATCGTAAATTTATTCAGTATAGTCAAAAGTGCATTGAGGATAATAAATTATAGTGATAATACTAAATTTGTAAATCCGGGAACTTTTTTTTTATCTCGACCAAGAAACCCGTTGAAAAAACTGAGCAAATCTTGAGAGTATAAAAAACTGATCTTATTTCAAATGATAAGAGCTGATTATATTTATTACGCGATTCTAAAGTCATCCGAGAACGCTGATCGTAAGACTGGAAATAAAGTTAAAGTTGGCGTTCTGAAGGAAAAATCTGATTTTACGTAATTAAAGGAGCATCAAATAATTATTATTTCATTCCAAGATCAGAAGATTAATTACCGATTCCTTGAAATGATTGATAAACATTTTTTCATTCGATAGATTATTTTTCCTGGTTCTTTAGAAACGATTAATTAAAATAATCAACCCTGTTCATTTATATAACGCAATTTGTAATTTAATTTTTTGAACTGTAAAACAAATAAAATTTTAATTGTCAAGTAAAATATATGACAGAGTTAGAAAAAAAAATTGATACCACTGAATTATATGAACGTTCTTGGAAAAATTATTTATTTATGATACAAATGGGATCAAGCGATTTATTACTAAAAGATAAAATAATTTTCAAAATAATATTAAATTTTCCCAAATGAATTTTTGAATACTCAAAATAAGAATTTCTTCAAAATTTGAAGCTTGAAATTGAATTTTTCAGCTTCAAATCAAAATGTTCAATTTTATGAGCCTAATAATAACAATTATTTATTCTTCAGTGCAACAAAATAAATTTTCTGTTAACTTTTCAGATTTGAAAGTAGAATTACTTGAAGTAATTAAATTTTGACTGTCGAACGCTTTGAAAAATTAAAAACGTACACAATTTTAATTTTGTACGTTTTCAATTAATTAATTAAAATTAATTAATTAATTAATTATTATATGATAGAAGTTTCCCAATTTCCATTCTCAACGTCTAAACTTTCCAATTTCATCAACAGTTTCAATTTACAATGGTAAAATGTTAAAGGGTTTCTTTTAACTGGATTATTTCCATCAGTAAAACAATTTAAAGAAAGAGCTTGGAAATTCTGCTTCGACTGATCCAATTAAAAATATTATGGAAATACAATCCAGTATAATTTCATCAATTTGCAAAAAGTATCAACTTAATTTTAAATTTTATTCACCATAAATTAATAAATTAATTAAAATAATAAATTAATTAAATACATTTTATTTATTTGAAGAAAAAAAAAAGGTTTTATAAATAGTTCATGACGTCATAGTTAACTTTCTTCCTTTAGGGGTACATAGTTTTGAGGTCGCGAATTACAAATAGTGATTTATGTAATGTTACGGCCATTTTATGTTTAAATAAATTAATTATCAGATTAAAATTTTGTATAAGCAGAGAAAATCTGTCAGGGTGCCACTCCCTTTCGCATTTTTGTTTCTATTTTCTTTAAATAATCAATTTTCCTAACTTGAAATTTCTAAAGTAAGTGAGAAGAGGGCTTTGGAACCCTCATTCAATATTCATATAATTTTACGGGCATTTTATGTTTAGATAAAATAAAATATCAAATTGAAATTTGGCACAACCAAGGAAAATATGTCAGGTCATTGTTCTCTTCCGCATTTGAGTTTCTATTTTATTTAAATAATCAATTTTCTTAACTTACAATTTATAATGTAAGTGAGAACAGGGCTTTAGTACCCTCATTCGATGTTAGTCAGGGCTTCAGTTTCCCGTTCTCGATTTCCTATCAATTTTTTATTTTCTATTGCTATCAGCGTTAAAAAACTTCAAATGTGATTTACAGAATTTATTAAGCAATCAGAAGAGTGGAGATTTTTCGAAAAAATAAATAATTTCAATTTTCAGCACTTTAAATTCCTAACATTTCAAGTAAAAATATTGCATTTTTAACAAAATAGATTAATTTTCAGCCAGAGGATTAATTTTCTACCAGAAAGACCAATTCTCAATAAAATAGTTTAATTTCCAATCAAAATAGTTTATTTTTAAACCAAAAAGTGGCATTTTAAACCAAAAAAGATTAAATTTTCAGCAGAAAGTTTCCAAACAGAAAGACGAATTTTGAACAATAGATTTCGATTTTCAACGTTGACTGATTTTCCAGTCAAGACAGTATGAAAATTTCAGCCAAATAGTTGAAATTTCAACCTGGGTATATAAATTTTCAATAAAAAAGTTATTTTTCAATCAAACAGTTATATTTTCTACAAAATCGTTGTATCTTTGAGCTAAAAAAAATAATTTTGTATAAAATAGTTGAATTTCTAAACCAACAATATGAATTTCCAACAAAGAAACTAATTTGAATAAAATAGTGTAATTCTCATTCCAAACCGATTGTTTTCACCAAAAAATGTAAATGTGAATTTTCAACAAAAAAGTTCATTTTAAACAACATATAATTGAATTTTCAGAATATGAACATATATCGATTTAAAAGAACGAATTATTAACAACAAAGTTGAACCCGAAAATATGAATTTTCAACAAAACAGCTGATTTTCAATCGAATATTCAATTTTTCAACAAATTACTCAAATCTTTACCCCAAAAAATTAATTTTTAGCCGAATAGTTATATTTGAAAACCAAGAATATGAAGTTTCAGCAATAAAAATAATTTTTTGGCCAAATACTTGAATTCGACAAAATATTTAAATCCTCAACCTAAAAGATTGATTTAAAAAAAAAAATTAAATATGAAGTCAACAAAAAATTCAATTTTCAACCGCGCAGTTAAATTTTTGAACCAAAAGACGGATTTTCTGCAAAACAGTTGAATTTTCCAGCCGAAAATATGAATTTTCAACGACAAAACTAATTTTTAATAAAATGTTTCAATTGGTAGAAAAGTTCTAAGTTGAAAATCTAGCTTCCTCTGCGGAAAATTTAACTATTTTCGGAAAAATTAGTATTTTTTGCTTGATTAATCAACTATTTGCACAAAAATGCAACTGATTGTTGTAAATTAAATTACTTTTTTTTAAATTCAACTCTTGAACTGAAAATTCAACTATTTGTTTAAAAATTTCAGTTTTTTAATGAAAATTATTTTTTTAAGATAACTTGGCTGTGGGTGCAACTATTCGATTGATAGTTAATTTTATTTTTCAAAATTCAGACTTTTTGTTAAAAATAATTCTTTTTAAATGAAAATAAAAAAAGTGTAAAAAATTCAACTATTTGATTTGCTTGTTAATTACTTTGTTGAAAATCTAATGTTTGTTCTAGAAAGTTACCTTTTCTGTTAGAGAATTCAACCGCTTTTTTAAAAAATCGTAAAAAAGTAGAAAAGTTCTTGGTTCTATTTTTTGCTCAAAGATTCTACTATTTGATTAAAAATGCAACTGTTTTGTTGAAAATTCAATTTTTTCCAATGTAACTGTTAAGTTAAACATTTTTCTTTTCTGGTAGAAATTTCTTCCTTTTGGATTGAAAATCAAACTTTCTTCTAAGAAATTCGGCTTTTTTGTTGAAAATTTGGCTCTTTTGCTTCGTGATTCAACTAATTGGTTGTAAATGCAACTTTTTATTTGATAATTAATTTTTTTTTTTCAAAATTCGACCATTTGGTTGGAAATTCATCTTCCTACGTCCAAAATTCAAATATTCGGTAAAAAATTTAATTATTTTGCTGTCAAATTAATTACTTACTTGAAAATTTAACTATTTCGTCAAGAAGTGGAACTTTTTGTTAGAAAATTCAACTGCTTGAATAAAAATTTGTCTTCTTGTATTGAAAATTCATCTTGTTTAGTAGAAAAGTTCTTTATTGAAAATTCGGCTTTCTTCGCTCGAAATTCAACTGTTTTAGGAAAAATTTTTATTTTTTGCTTGAAGATTCAACTATTTGATTAAAAATGCAACTGCTTTGTTGAAAATTTGATTCTTTTGCTGAAACTTCAACTGTTTAGTTAGAAACCCGTTTAATTTTTTATAAAAAATTCGTCCTTTTGGATTGTACATCCTGTTTTCTAAAAAAATCGTTTTATTGACTTGAAAGTCCATCTGGTTGGTGTCACGTACAACCGTTTGATTGAGGAATTAATAACTTAATGAACATTCTATTATTTTATAAAAAATTATATTTCTTGTTGAAAAATTCAACTGCTCTGTTGAAAATTTGTCATTTTTGATTGAAAATTCATCTCTTCTTGTAGAAAATTTCGTAGGTGAAAATTAATTTTTCTTGTTTGAAAATTCAACAGTTTTCTCAAAAGTTCGTCTTTGTGACTTGAAAATTCAAAAACTTGGTTAAAAATGCAATTGTTTTGTTGAAAATGAATTTATTTTGTTGAAAATTTAAATGTTCAGCTGAATTCCAGAAAATTCAAAAAATAAAAAAATTCAGAAATTTCTCGGATAGAAAATTTGTTCTTTCGGGTTAAAAATCCAACTTTCTTCTAAAAAATTTCTGGCTTGAAAATTCAACTATTTGGGTAAAAATTTAATTATTTGCTTGAACATGCGTCTCTTCTGCTCTATAATTCGACAATTTGTTTGCCAGTTCAACTCTTTGGTTGTTAATTAATTTGTTTCGAAAATTAAACTTTTTGATTTAAAATTAATATTTGTATGTCCAAAGTTCAACTATGTGGTTGAAAATTCAACTATTTTGTTGCCAAGTTAATCACTTTGTTGAAAATTTAACATTTTGTTAAAAAAGTTAACTCTTTGTTAGGAAATTTGACGGCTTTATTAATTATTATTAATTATTATTCTTCTTTTGATAATAAAAATTCATCTTTATTGGTAGAAAAGTTCTTTTTTTAAATTTTTTCTTTGTAGGTTGAAAATTCAATTCTTTCGAAGAAAATTCGTCGAAATGATAGTGTCCCAATAGTCAAAATTAATAAGAGCTGTTTTAGAGAGTAATAGAAACATTATCCAGGTCAGGTGCGCAAGTGGCAACTTGAACTCGAAACAGGTCGGGAGGCACTTGGAAGTTTCGCTTGCATGCCGGGTATCGTTATTTGAAAACAGCCGCCCAAGCAACTCCTTAAACAAACATAAGCCTTACATCGTAAGCGCATTTCAACTTTGGCGGAAGTGCGCCTGCGCCTGCGTCTTTTCCCACTGGCACAGTTAATCGTTCTTGCTTGCGAAGTTGCAAATTAGGCAGACCTCTCCGAATTCAAATTTCTAACTGACCCTTGCCAGGAGCCGCGTTTATTGTCGCCAAGTGCCAAAACTGCGCCAAGTGTACACCTGCGCAAAGTGCGAAACTGCGTAAAGTGCGGAACTGCGCAAAGTGCGGAACTGCGCAAAGTGCGGAACTGCGCAACGTGCGGAACTGCGCCCTTGTTTGGCAACTGTCGGTACGGCAAAGATAAGCGCGAATAATCTGACGGCTCTCTGCGGGTTAAACGTTTCCAGTTACTGCAAATAGCAAGCCAAGTTCTGCCTTGTGGATTCAAGAGTATTCTTGAAAATAAAGTTTTAATTGTTTCAGCAAACGACCTCTAAGCCACTGGGATTGAGAAGAAGTCGTGAAATTCTATTTCTTTGTTCGGGGTTAAGGATAAATTTTATAATAGAGCGAAATATATTTAAAAGAGAAAAAAATTATGGTATAGGATTTAAAAAATTACGTAACACAAAAATTAATTTGACCAAGAATAATTACATTTACGATTAAATAGTTGAACTTTCAACTAAACTAGCCAAATTTTTAATTAAATAGTTGAATCTGCAAACTAAAAGATGAATTTTTCAGGATAAAGTTGAATTTTCAACAAAAAAAGACGAATTTCCGAAAAAACAAAAAAATTGTTGTGGCTGATTCTGAACCAATCTATTTAGATTATTAAATTTTCCATATAAGGAAGAGGAATTATTTAGACTCAATTCAATGAATTCAAAAAATATTCATAAACAGACCCTGGTTAGTTGGCCTCGGGAATTTGAATATTTCACCACGCATTTTTTGATATTGATAGTTTCCTTTTTAAAAAAAAATTATTTTTTCATATATATTAAAATAAAATTTCCTTCATCCAAAAGAACGAATTTTTTATCTAATGAGATGAATTTTCGAATAAGATGTTACATTTTCATCAAAATGATCAAATCTTCAATGAAAAATGGTATTTTTAACAAAGAAGTTGAATTTTTACTACAAAAAGATGAATTTTTAACAAAACAGATGAATTTTCCAACAAAAAATTTAACTTTTCAGTCAAATAGTTGATTTTTAACATATTAATTAAATTATGAACAGAATAATTGAATTTCGAACCACATAGTTTAACTTAGCAAGAAATTAATATTAAATTAAGAGTACAAATTTTAAACAAAAGAGATAATTTTCAATAGAATGATTGAATTTTTAACTAACTTATTGCCGTTCCAACCGAAAAAGATAAACTTTTAAATCAAAATCACAATTTAAAAAAAAAAAATGAATTTTTAAATAAAATTATTAGATTTAAAAAAATATTCAAATTTTCAAAAAAATATTACTTTTCAACCAAATAGATGATTGTTTGATCAAAAAAGAGGAAGTTTTAGGAAAAATTTGAATTTTTAGACAAAAAGGATTAATTTACATCAAAATTTTTACAAACTCAACAAAAAAGTTAAATTTTTAACTGCATAATTAAATTTTCCACCTGCAAAGATGAAGTTTTAAGCCAAAAAGATGAATTTTCTAAAGGACAGTTCGATTTTCAATTTGAAAAGACAAATTTTATATCCAAAAATACGAATGTTCAACTAAATAGTTATATTTTTAATAAAATGAATAAATTTGAAAAAAATTTAATTTTTAGGAGACTGAATGAATTTTCAACAAAAGAATTTTTTTTTAACGGAATAGTTACATTTATAACAACAAAAGGTAAACATTCTGCCAAAGAGACAAATTAAAAAAAAAAAAATTTTAACGAAAAAATATAATTTTGAATTAAAAACAGTGTAAGTCAGCCAGAAACCGGGGTTTCAGCAAAAAATAAAATATTTGAAATTTTGACTAAAAAATATTTCAAATTTGAAGAAAAAAGTTCGAATTCAATGAAAAAAAAAGAACTTTCAAGTATGTAGTTGAATTTTCAATCAAGAAGATGAATTTCTCCCAAAAAGATGAAGATGCAACAAAATATAAATTTTCAACCAAATTGTTGAATTCTCAAATAAAAACCATATGAAGAACAAATTTTCATGAAAATATTGAAATCTTTAACCAGTAAAATTCATATTCAACAAGTAGTTCAACTTTCAACCAATTAATTTGACTTTCAAATAAGTAACTGAATTTTCAACCAAGGGATCGAATTTTCTTAAATTAATCTTCAACTAAGAAAAAGTGAATTTTCTGCCGGTTTCCACTTTCTCCACTATTTCCCCTCCTTTATCCCACTTCCCTTATCATTCCCTAATTTCCATAATTTTTCTTCAATTTCCCTACTTTGTCTCAATAATCCTCCATTTACATATTTGTACACACTTCCCCTAAATTCCCCTACATTCTTATATTTACCCTCCCTGACCCTCCCTTTCTCTCCATTCCCCTAAAGACCCTCACTTCCTGTCTATTACTCTACTTTTCTTCACTTGCCCTCTATTTAATTATATCCTTAAAATGTTCCCCTATCTATTTTCCCACCCCTCTTCAACATTCCTTCTCTTATTTTCCCTTACCTTCCTATATTCAGCTTTCTGCTCCCTTCCACTATTTTCCATTCCTTATATCACTTCCTTTCCTTTCGGTACTTTCCCTTCAATCCCACTTCTTTTCCGCAGTGTCCCTCCATTCACCTATTTTTCCTTACTTTCTCTCAATTTCCTTACTTTCACTTATTTCCTGTCCGTTACCCTCCCTTATCGTGCCTTTCCTACTTTCCCTTCCTTCCTCTCCACTTCCATGATGTCTCTCACTTTCTTTCTTATACCATACTTTACCTCACTTACTCTCATTCCACTACAATCACAATATTAAACCAAAAATCGATTAGTAAAATGTTCAGTAGACGGTGCTACAAAAAAGAGTTTCATAGCCTTCAGGAGGATAAAAATGTCGTTAAAATACTCCCCTCTCAATTCTCCCTTCTCTACTTCAACATTCCTTCTTGAACTTTCCGTACCCGTTGCCTCATCGCACTTCCGCCCCCTCCACTATTACCCCTCCTTCAAAACATCTCACTTTCCCTTCCCTTATTTCCCCTCAATTCCCCTATATTCCCACGCTAACATTTCATCCACCTGTTTTTCTTCACTTCCCCTGAATTCTCCTCAATTCCCATACTTTTACTGATTCACGCTCACAGACCCTCCCTTATCCTCCCTAATCCTACTTTACCACCCTCTCTATTCCCTAAGCGTCCCACACTTACTCTCTATCATCATACTTTTTCCTGCTAACCCTCCATTTCACTACAATCTCAATATTAAGTCAAAAATGGATTAGTTAAATGTATATAATTGCATGTTCTGGCTTTTGAATTTGTCATTGAAACTGAAATTTCAGGAGCGAAATTTTGAAATCTGATTTTACGCTTGTTTCTATGAGAAGCAAGTAGTGTACTAATTACTGAGACGTTCCACTACTTTCGCTTTCTTCTTCTAAATTTCCTTCCACTCCCCTACTTTTCCTCACCTTGCTCAATTTCACCACTTCCCCTCAGTTCCCGTAATCACTCTACTTTCTCTTAGACCCCCACTTTTTCTTCATCCCCCACATTCCCGCATTTCCCCTACTTTCCTTACTTGACCTCCCCTTCCCCTTCTCATACTTCTATATCCTCCACTAGTTTCTCACCCTTCTCCTACTTCCCTACGCTCTCTCTACTTTTCCTCACTCCCCTTCATTTTCCCTACTTTCCCTTACTTCTCCTTAAAGTCCCAACCTTCCCCCACTTCCTTCACTTTTCCACAATTTAGTGAAATATTACAGACATTTCAGAAATAACTTACAATTTATAACAATTTTAGGTTAGGTTGGCGTTTCCAACCGGAAACTAGTATTTATAGTAAAAAAGTTAATAAATTTGAGAGAAAAATAACATTTTTTGTATCGATATAGATTTTCAAAGCAGATTCATAACTTCGAAACAATTTAAGGTTATTTTGAAGCTTTTTGCCGGAAATCGGCTGTCAATATTCTCCGTTAAAAAATTGGCATTTTTAATTTAAAAAGTCATAAGATTTTTAAAATCACCACTATTCTTCAGATTATCATTGAGAGCTATTAAATTTATAATTTTTGTGGAAATATCGATGTAGATTTCAAATAATATTATGAGTTTCAAACAATTTAAGTTTATGTTAATGTTTTTTATTGAAAATCGCTTATTTTATATAAAAATAGCCAAATTCCAGAGAAGATTTACAATTTGTAACAATTTTTTGTCATTCCTATTTTATACCAGAAATGCGTACATTTGAAAAAATGATTATATAAAAAATTTAGAACAATTTCAGGTTATGATCGCGTTTTTAGCCGGAAATGGTATATTTCATTAAGATAAACATTTAGTATGGAAAAGGATTTATAATTCGGAACAGTTATTCCTTATGTCATGTTGGTGCTTTTTGTTTAGAATTACTATTTATAATAACAAAATAGTTACATTTTAGAGAATAATTATACAGTATAGAAACAACTTCAGGTTATGTTAGTGTTCCACGTCGAAAATTGGTTGGTGTATTTCCGATTGAAAATTACTTTTTTGTAATTTAAAAAAAATTATAATATTCTTCAGAATGTCATTCCGAGTTATTATATTCAGAATTTTTGTATAATTTTTATGTTTTTTGCATTCTATATCTTAAATTAGAACAATTATTTGAAAAATCATTGGATATCAAATAAGCTTAAATGTTTTTCGAATAATTTCAGGTTAATCTTATATTTTTCTCTAGAAATCCGTACGGATCTCAAAGAAGATTCACAATTTCTCAACAATTTGAGGTTATGTTAATTCTTTCACCGGAAGTCGGTTAGTTACAAAAAATTAGGTTTAGAAGAAGATTTATAATCCTAAACAATTTTTTGTTACTTTATGATAGCTTTTTTCACCTGAAATTGCTATTATTAATAGAAATCATTACATTTCCGAGAATATTCACAATATTTGAACAATAGTAGAGGTTTTCACAAAAAAATATATTTTGAAACAAAAATAATTCATCTTCAAAAATTATATCTACAATTTTCTAAAACTTTAGGTTTTTCAACATTCTTTGTCATTTTTGAACAAAAATGCGAAAGTTCAACTGTTCAAAATAATATTGTAGAAGAATATTATTATTCTACTATTTCAGATGATAAATGACATAATATAAAAAAATTGTCTATTAATATTAATTCAATATTTTGATTTTAGATAACAAAAAACAATAATCGCGCACGTAGCGCATTCCTTTCTTGATAAAAGTAAAATGAAAGGCAGAAAAGCATAGGCAAAGAGAGAATTTTTTTTAGGAAGCATATGTAGAGGTAAAAAAGGTCATTTTTGAAGATAAAAAGAAGCTTAAGTCTGGGAAAAATACAGAGAACTTCCCCATGGGAGGTCCTTTCTTGCTGGGATCCTTGGTGAAGTCAGGAACTGTGAACTTTTCCTAAAATATGTCGGATTTGTGGCTCATTCCAACTCATGCTCGTGACCTCTGTTAATACGATATCGATTGGATCGAACTTGGAGGTACGCTTTGACCGGCCTCATGTTCTCACGGACCTATACCCATAGATTTATGAGATCCCATGGGAGCCGGCTATCTTTTCGGAAAGTAATACTTCCTTTTTCTCTTTCGAATCTTCCCAATGCTTCGGATACCCCTAGGCCTTGCTTTCAGTCGATTTCAGGCCATACCAACGCAGACCTTCACAGCAAATACTTTCATGTCCAAGTGCGGAGAAAGAGATTCATAAATCCCAACAGTGCACTGAGCAGGACGCAAGATTATGATTTAGAATCTTCGAAAGAGTATAAAATCTTCAGCTTCAATCTATTATCGGAAGGTGGAGTTGAGTTAGTTTGGAGAGGGAAGGCCAGAAAGAACATAAAGTAACGTCTACATCTACTATGCACCTTCCTAGATACGTCTTCAAACTTGTTTTTTAAAGATAAGATTTTCATTTTATTTCTCTGAAGTTGAAGAATCTATTTGAGACCAAAAATGTTCATTTTAGTCCCAAAGAGCAAAGCGTGATATAATAGATTAAGTTGAATGCACGCGTCCTAGGGTGATCCTAAACTGCAATGAAAAATATATTTAAACAAATTTTTAAACTCTCACCATCAAGATTTTTGAGGATCCCACAAAATTATTCAAATGAGGCGCGATGTGCCGAAAAAGAGGATTTTTAGCCTATTAAGAGGTCAATAAAGTCTTCCTCTCCCTAGTTTTACTATTCCAATTTCTAAAAACCAATATTACTTTCCCTTTCGTAGCCCTCTTAGCTCTTCCACACCCACCATTACTTCTTCACTCTGCTTCTACTTCTCTTTGATTTGCCTATTTTTCCTCACTTCCCATACTTTACATTCCTTCCCCTTCCCTACTCCTACTTTCCTTGGCATTTCATAGTTTCCCTAACTTCTTCTTAATTCCCTTATCTTTCCTCACTTACACTTCATTCACCTGCTTTTCTTCACTTCCTTTGATTTGCTTTTTTTCCGTCACTCACCCTTCATTCTACTACTATCCTACACTTACCTTCCTCCCAACTTTATTCCCCTACTTTCCATCATTGTCCTTGAGTTTCACTACTTTCAATCACTTCCATTCAATTCCATCCTTTACTTTATTTCCCCTCTACTCACCTACTTTCCCTACTTCCTGTCACTTTCTATTCCTTCTCCTGCTTCCTCGCTTTTCTCATTTTGATTACTTTCCCTTTCTCTTTCTAAACCCCACTTTTCCTTACTTTCTCTCCATTTCCATACTTTTTCTCACTTTCCCACCATTTACCTACTTTTCCTGATTTCCCGTCAATTTCCCCACTTCTCCTCCCTTCTGAAATTTTTCCTCACTTCGCTTCCCTTCGTCTCAAATTCCCTAATGTCCCTTACATCCTCTCCATTACTCTTATTTCTCTCATTCACCCTTTATTTCACTACTATCATACACTTATCCCCTTCTTCCTTCACCCCCCCCCCCCCCCTCTTCCTTCATTCTCCCTCAGCTTCACTACTTTTACTCACTTCGCCTCAATTCTCATACTTTCCCTAACTTCCCCTCTATTCCCCTTCTATCACTAATTTTCTCTCACTCACCCTCCCTTCTTTTGTTTCACTTTGCTTTCCCTATTTTACTCACTTTCCTTCACTTAGCCTCAACCATATTTTTCCTTACTTCTCCTCCATTCTCATACTTTTTGTTACACACCATTCACCTACTTCTCCTCACTTCTCCAACCTTTCCCGACTTTTCCTCCCTTCTCGTATTTTTCCTTACTTTGATTTCTTTCTTCTTCATTCCCATAATGTCCCTAATTCCTCTATATAACCCTACTTTCCTTCACGTTTCCTCAGTTACCCTCCACTCTACTACTATTTTTAACTTACCCTTCTTTCCCCTTCATTCTCCTACTTTCTTCACTCTCCCAAGATTCCGCTTCTTTCCCTCGCTTTTCATCCATTCATCCATCACTGATGCCAATACTGGCGCCTTTTGCTACTGCGCTTGCGTTCGGGCCGCGCACTGGTTGACCGCAGTTGGCGCGCAATTCAAAATTGGAATTAAAAACAATTATTGTAATTTAAATAAATAGCTATTGAAAAACGCACAAGAATGTATATAAATGGTACAACTTCTGATTTTAGACTTCTGAAATTAAATGTTCAGTGAAGTGTAAGTTATTCTTTGGAAGTCGAAGAAATTAAATTGTTATTCAAAAAATATATGTCTTATAAATTTTGTTTTCTCTAAAATCAGAAGTTGTACAATTTATATACATTCTTGTGCATTTTTCAATAAGTATTTATTTAAATTACAAGAATTGTTCTTAATTCCAATTTTGAATTGCGCGCCAACTGCGGCCAACCAGTGCAAGGCCCGAACGCAAGCGCAGTAGCAAAAGGCGCCATTATTGGCATCACTGTCATCCATTCACCTACCTTCCCTCACTTCTACTCCTTCTTTGTCCTACTTGACCTTGCCTCCCTTCTCCTATTTTTCCTTTACTTTCCTCATCTTACCCTGCATTCAGCCCAGGTCCCTTAAATCCTCTTAATTACCCTTCTTTTCCTCACTCACTCTCCCTTCTACTATTATCCTGCACTCATACCCCTCTGCTCTTTACCCCCCCCCCCACCCCTTCTACATTCCCTAATGCTCCCTCAATTTTACTACTTCTGCTCATCTTCTCTCAATTCACATACCTTCCTCTACTTTCCCTATATTTCCCTACTTGCTCACACTTTCTTTTACTTCCCCTCCCTCCTCCTGCTTTCCACCGCTCTTCCTACTTTACTTACTTTTCCTCACTTCCTCTACTGCTTCTCACTTTCTCTCCATTCTCATACTTTCCGCTACTGACCAGCATTCACCTACTTTTCCTCACTTTTCCTCACATTCTCTACTTTTCTTTTTCCTCATTTTTTACTTACTTCGCCTTTCTTCTCCTTCATTTCTTCAATGCCCCTCAATTATTTCTAATGAGCCAATTTTTCTTAACGTTTTTTCAATTACCCTCCACTCCATTACCACCACTTACTTACCTTCCTTTCGCCTTTTTCCCTAACAATTTTCCACTCTCCCTCGAATTCCCCACTCTCCCTCACTTCCCCTCCATGCACCTACTTCCTCTTACTTCCCCACACTTGCACTACTTTCCCTCATTTATCTTTCATCACCCCTACTCTTCCTACATTTCTCAACTTTCCCTCACTTTCACTTCCGGAAAACAATATAAGTATAAAGTTTAAAAAAATTATCTGGATAAAATTCCACATCGAACCCTCGAGTCTCATTGTCCATATTACGTTTATCTTACATTTTTTTTCAGTCAACAATGCAAAAAAGAATATGTAGAACAGAAATCAATAGTACTTGATACATATACTTCTTTTGAGTTCAGTTTTTTCTCTTTTTACATATCCTCCTACTACCCCCTCTCTCTTCTCCTCTTTAACCCTGTCCTATAAGATCCTACCTTGTCATCCCCCTCCCTCTTCCCAAATTTCTCACTTTCCCTTCTTCCCCTCTTCAATCATCACTTCTGTCTTATTAACTGCCCTGATTCCTCACCCCTGTCGCATCCCTCCTTAGACTTCCTTTCCTCCGACGCCCCAACTATTCCTTCCCTTCCCCAATTTCCCACCAATTATTCACAAATTGCTTCCCCCAGTCCTCACATATGGCTCCTCCCCTTTCTTCCTTTCCCCTATTCAACACTCCTTCCTCCTATACTCTTCCCCCAATTCCTCAATCTTATTTTCCCATTTGGCAAAAACATACGACGCACTCGCTAACAAACGGACGGACACCTGACAAAAACTATACAGGAAGTCATTATAAAAGTTTAGAAGTTTTCTTCCCAGGATGCGAGGAAAGCATTTTTTACAGAGTTACAAAAACTATCAATTTTTTTACTGTTTAATAATGTTTATACACGGTATACAGAAAGTCTGCAAACACCTAAATAATTGTTCAGATAAATTATTATTCAAATGGGTCGAGGTCATTCTTGAAGTAAATTCCAACGAGGAATTCAACGGTGACTTTTATTTTGATCTTGACCATTACCTTCACGGTCTTTTCAAGGTCAAATCGATTTTTTCGAATGTGAACCCCTATTTTTGACTCCTGGAACTGACAGGAGCGGAAAATTTTACGTTTAGATATGACCTTGGATAATCGAAAATTAGACCTGGGAAGGTTACACAACGCAGCGCAGGATGACTCATCTAATGAAGGTGAAGGTGAAGATCCTGGTCAAAGTCAAGGTCAAGGTCACCAGTCGATCGGGGGCCGAAAATGCTACAACTCTTGCATTGGACATTTTCTTCAAAAATGCATGTGAGTCAAGTCATTCTGCTATACGTTGTTTGACCTTGCCATGACCTTCCTAGGTCAAATTTTTGATTAGTCAAAGTATTATCTGGACATGAAATTTTCCGCTATCTCAGTTCCCGGGGTCAAGAATGAGGAGTTCATCTGAAAAAATCAATTTGACCTTGAAATGACTGTGAAGGTCTGGGTCATGATCAAAATAAAGGTCACCAGGTGTTTCCAGACTTTTTGGACATCATGTATAATGCATAAGGGCTATGAAAGAAAATCCAAGATTATACCACATGCCGGGTTGTAATGGTCGTGGTCAGTAATCTTGTTCAATATCTGGTCACATTCTTTCTAAATATATACATTTTCTGCAAAATATCTATTACAGTAATTAGCTTCTTGATGTAAAATTTAAACTTTGTCTCAGTCGATAGTGTCAGCTGATAATACTGTTGTATTTTGGGTTGAGATTCATACTGTTACAATGTTTTTCTTTTCGAACATTCAGAGCCGATAAAAAATTCTGCCCAACGCTAAGCCATTCTAAAAAGGAACAATTTCAAGTCAGAGGAGGCTTCTCTTATCGCTATCGATATGTTGTTAAAATGAATGACTGAAAAGAGTGAAAATGATGGATTCAATAAAATTATTGCTTCGCTCTCAGTTTTCTTGAAATAAAGAACCACATCCATGTTTCCCATTTGATTAACGACAGGGGATTGCTGGGTATCAGAGGCAGCATAAACATTTCAATCTTCTGAGCAGAAGAGCTAAGTATATCTATAGTATAGAGAAAGCTCGAGGAGAGCTTGACGGGATGAGATGATGAAACTAAATTACAAAAGTTAGAGTCTGTCTTTTCTCGCCCACTCTCTTGGGCGAGAAAGCTTGGCTTTTAGTACAGGAAAGCGAGCTTGCTTTAATATGCGAGACGCGCCGTGTGGACAATAGGAAAGAGAAGAGGAATGGTGTGGTCTTTGGATGGTATCTCTGCTGCGTGACACCACACCATACAGAATAAGAGACCCACCAGCTGACTGGTACAGTGAGATTCAGTCGAAATGGAGGGACTTTTTCATGTCCGGTTTGGAGATGACAGTTTCGTTCATCTTTAACGTATTGCTAGGTATACCTTCCTTGTCTCTACTCCGACTGACTCGACACAGCTTGGGAGAAAAAGGAAGTTTTACGTGACAAAACTACCTTACAATGGGCAATCTCGGAAAACGAGTTTTCACTCCGACAAGATCGTGAAACCGATAAGTACCACGTATCATTGCATAGTTCAGCAAGAACTTTGCAAACTCGGGTGAAAAAGTCGTGCGGAAATGGCGCTTACTTCTTTCAGTTTAGCCATAATTCTAGACTAAAATGGGATCATCGTTACGCTATTTTTAACACTTTTTCAAACACTTTTTTCACCCCTATCATTCTTCGTCGCAGATCATCACACAGAGCCTGAACCCCCTAGGGTGACCTCAAAAATACGAACACGTCCACTTCCACTTGGAGTTGAAATTCTTTTTTTTCATTCGATAATTGTTTTAAATAAAACAAACACACAAAAAACATAATGTTTGAATAGACTACACAGGCCAAAATGCTAATCCTCAAAACAGGGCAAATAGGGTGGAATTAAACGAAAATGAAGGAATAAATTCTTTTAGATGAAAATTAATGTAGAGGTACCACATCGAAATAATTGCACAGCCACAGAGAAAAAATCTTTTTCTGGTTCTGGAGGTCAGACCATTTTTGCTATATGTTCTTGGGGTCGCTGAATTCGAATTCAAGGTCCAAAGAGCCCCAGCACGTCAGGGTTCTGGCATTACCTCACAAAACCTTATAAATAATCTTTTTTCGGATCTGGCGGTCAGACCATGTTTACTATATGTTTTTTGGGTCGCTGATTCCGAATCCAAGATTCGAAAAACCCCAGAACCTCAGGGTTCTGACATTACCTTAGAAAAACATGATAATTTTTTTCGGGTCTAGAGGTCAGACCATGTTTACTATATGTTTTTGGGGTCGCTGAATCCGAATCTGTAGTCTAAAAAACTGATGGGTTTTCGAATAAATAGGTAAATTTCTAACAAACAAATTAACTTTAGATCAAGCAGTTGCATTTGCAATCAAACAGTTGAACTTTCAAGCAAAAGAAACGAATTTTCAACCAATATTTAAATTTTTAATTAAATTATTCAATTTTTAACAGAATAGTTCAATTGTTCATCACAAAGTTGAATAATCGACCTACAAAGACAAATTTTCAACGAAAAAGTTGAATACAGAAAAAAAGAAGTTAATTATTAAGCAAGGCAGATTATAGCACAATAGGTTATAGTCAAAAGAGATGTATTGTTTAGAAGAAAATTGAATTTTTAATCTCAATAAACGAATTTTATATCCGCATAGAAAAATCTTCAACAAAACAATCAAATTTTTCACCAACTAATTAAATTTTCAACCAAATTTTTGAATTCCCAGCAAAGTAATTAAATTTTCAACCAGAAAAAAGCATTTTCAACCAAGAAGTTCATCTTGAGAAAAAAAAATAATTATCAAGCAACCAGGTCCAAAAAGACGAATTTTCTAATAAAAAAGACAAATGTTGAACAACACTGTTAAGTTTTCAAAAAAATAGTTGAATTTGCGACCAAATAATCAAATTTTCAACCAAGCCTACATGAAAGAAGGTCAATTCTTAATGAAAAATATTAATAGTTTATTATAAATTATAATTGTTGAAGTTGGTTAGAAAAATATGATAGTTTATATTTTAGCAGGGAAATATATAAATTATAAACGAAAAAAAGTTTAATTGAATAAAAATACAGGAATTTTCAACGAAACAGTGGAATTTTTGCCCACAACCAAAGCAGATTAATTTTTAACAAAACAGTTACATTTTTGTTCATAAAAGATAAAAATTCTGCAAAATTATATACATTTTTAAACCAGGAACTGCATTTTCAATAAACAAGTTGAATTTTCAATTAGAAAAGATTTTTCAGTTGAAATGAAAAATTCAATCAAATTGTGGAATTTTCAAACCAAAAAAGAAAATTGTATAGAAAATAGTTGATTTGAAAAAAAAAAATTAAATTTTAATGAAATTGTTTTATCTTAGACGAATATAATAGAATTTTCACGGAAAAATAACAAATTCCAAAAAAAAGGTAAACTTTTATTCCAAATAGTTAAATTTCAAAATAAAATCATTTGCTTGTCTATCAAAAATGAAATAGTTTTTGCAGCTGCAAAAATTGATTTTCGAAAAAAAATCAATTTTCAATTAATAAAATTATTTTTTAACAAATTATTGCAACTTTGAGTAAAGAAGTGGAATTTTCAGCCAAAAAAATCAATTCTCAAAGTAAAATTCAATTTTCAGTTAAAAATAATTAACTTTCAACTTAAAATATTTGCGTTCTTTTACTTGATTCTATTGATTCATTTTCTCAAAATTAAAAAAAAAAATTTCTAAAAATTTGTATAGTTTATTAATAATGTTGAATGATATTTTTATCACTTCTGCAATCAAGAATTAATTTTTCTGAATTGGATATACTTAGTTGAAAATACATTTACAGCGATAAAAAAAGACTAATAAAAACTAAAAGTTGTTAAATAAACAATTTTCACATGTTTTTACTCGTTCTCATAATCAAGAATATTTTCTTTTCTAAAAATTTCCTTATTAATAATTCAGTCATGTTACTCACGAGCATGAAAAAATATTTTTGTCCAAGATTTGTTAATTTATCCTTACTATAATTAATACTTTTAATGTGAGTTGAACAAAACACTCTTCATCTTTCTCATATTCAAATAAAATTTTTTTCAAATTTTAGCTCTTGAAATATAGATTTTTATTATACAATATTTAAAAAAAAAAAATTTTTTAATAAATAATTTAGAAAAAATGCAAAGTAATCTTCAAAAGTTGTAGAATGCCTTCATATCCCTTGAAAAAGTTGAAATCCGTAGAAATCCCTTGCAATAAAATTCACCTTATTTCCCAAAGTTCTTTAGAAATTTATTTAAAATCCTTTAAAATCTTAAAAAAAACGGAATAAAATAAGCAGAAAATTTTTGAAATTCTTTGGAAATAAATTAAACTGAAATCATTATATCACATCCCGGATTTTCATTTTCTAATTTTCAGAGTCCAGAAAATATTTTAAACGAGTTGAATAATTTGATAAATTATTAATTATAGTTTTTCGAGAAATTTTTGTTTTTAGAATTCTGACTTTTATAATTTTAACATTATATGCATGCCAATATTTTTTACGTGTCTATATAGAGTTCAAAAATATTGTTAGTTACCAATTTTCTAATTTCAAATAGTGATATTATTCAAATCTTGAATTAGAAATTAATTGTATTCAAAAATTTTCAATTAAAAATTCAGAAATTTTTGAATTTAATGTCTAGAAATTGTCTAATATTACGAAATGAAAATTGTTTAATTTCGAACCCTCACAATTTGTAATTGTCTGAGCTTAAAAATAGTATCGATTTCAACAATTTTGAGTGCATGATGTAAAACTACATGATTAAACTATTAACATTTTCAAATTAAACCATAAGGAATAAGACAATTCAAAATTTAAATTTTTCTATTTTTAGATAAAAAATACCACTTTTTGATTTTATTTTTGTCTTAAAGAAAAGCTTAGGTTTCTTTATTCAAGAAAAATTAGAACTGTTAAAATTGTTTTTTTTTTTTTTTTGTAATTTAATCGAACAATAATTTTTATAATATATCGAAAATGGCAATCGTTATTCCATTTTAAGCTTTCATCCAAATTCTAAAAAGTTTGGTTTGAAATTAGTCAAATTTAAAAAAAGTTAAATTATTTATAATAATTTTGTAATTTTATAAATAAATAAGGGGAAATAGGGAAATTAGAAAAAAGGGGCAACGCAAGGAGTTAGGGTAAAGACTCTGAACCCTGCTGGAATATCGAGACTTTCTTTAAGGCCATGTGATGAGTGGGTCACGTGACCGGATTCCTACCTTACCGACACTTTTTTTATTTGTTAATTTAATTTCACATGAATAGCCGCATCGATTTGAGAATTTTGGATAATAATTAAGAAGCACTAAGAAAGGTGGGTCTCATCCTAAATTTTTATAATCATAAAAAAAATTATTTCCAAAAAAACTTTTTTTATGATCATTAAAATTAAGGGCCCCACCCACCGCCGGTAAGGTCGTAATCTGGTCAAGTGACCCACTCATCACATGGCCTGAAAATAAATACTTGAAATTCATTAACTGGAAAATACAGACCATCTTAATTAGCATCCGTGATTGAATCATCGGATTAATATTAGGATCACTCAATAATTTTGACAGATTATTGAAGGTTCAATCTAGATTCGCTTATTCGATAATTTTGGGCATTAAAGCGTGTCCTATGAGCCTGACAGGTCAATTTTAGGGAAATGACATGGGGTAATGATATGAGGCTAAGCAATAGGGGAAAGGGAGAAGGGGAAAGGGAAAGGGGAAAGGGGAAAGGGGAAATGTTAAACTGGCATTGTTCATTTTGCTATATTGATGGCGTGGACAGTATGCGTCAGGCGCGAAGAAGCTGCGTCGTTTAATTGCTTTAGCTCCGGGTGGAGAACATCATGCTGTTGCAGTTTCATGGTGCAAGCTTCTGCCACCACTTTTCCTTCCCCAGACCTTTATGTTCCATGCCTTTCTGGAATTTTCACGACTGAGATAGCACTATAAAGGCATTTTTACATTCTCAATTATATTTCTCTACTCTTTTCTGCACTTAATTATTATTATACATCATTTCATGACCCAAATTGCACATCTCTCTATTAGAGCTTACATCCTCTAATCTGAAGAATTTGAACTTTCGTTTAAACATTTCAAGACAGTAGATGCCAGTTAATCAATTTGATCTTGAAACTGGATCGAACGAACCTACCTGCTTATTCATCGCAGCTTATTCAGCAATTTCTGGTGAAGCACGGCCTTAGACCTTTCCGGCAGCCACTATAGAGTCTTGACCTTATTTCCTGTGATTTTCTGATGTTTCCTGCATTGATGTATCCTTTAAAAAGAGAATAAATTTAAGATGTAGGTGAAATAAAACTGAATGTGATGAAGCATATGTTAGCTATTCGGAAAGGTAACTTTAAGGAGTGCCTTCAAAAGTGGGTGGATCGCTGGAAGAAGGTTGTGGCTTCCAGAGGGGAGGACTTTAAAGTGGATATCATCACCAATGACTAGAATTAGAAATAAAAATAAGAGGAATTAGTAGCAAAACTAGTTTTAAAATTTTGAAATAAAAAAAATTATTCCTCCCTCTTTTTTATTCACCAAAAATTTTCAAAAAAAATTACTTTTTCAAATATATTTCAGTTCTTTCAGTTTGATTGCTCAGTATTCTGCTTGAATTCATTCTTTTTGAGTGAAAATTCGAAGCTTTTTGGTTAAAGGTTAATTAGTTTTGGTTGAAGCGCCTACTTTCATCATTCGTCTTTTCGAGTATAAAAAGTTTTCACTTTTTATTGAAAATTCATCTTTTCCGGTAGAATTGTCACCTTTTTAGTTGAAATCACCTTTCTTGGTTGAAAATAAACTATTGATTTGTTATCTTTCTTTACTAAAGAATCTTTCTTGATTGAAAATTTTAAGCTTTTGTTGGAAATTATTATTTTTTGTTCTAAAATTGACTTTCTTTGGTAGAAATTTTCTGTTTTTTTTTGTTGTTCAAAATTGCACCTATTTGGGAGACACTTGATATATTTTCCTTGAAGATTCAACTGTTTTGCTAACAAAATTGATTTTTTTGTTAAATTGAGCTGTTTATTATTTGGAATTATAATATTGTTGTTTGAAATATCAACTATCATATTTTTGGCTGAAAATTAATCTTTTCTGTTTAAAAATTTAACTACTTGGTTCTTAATAGAACTATTGTGTTAAAAATTCATTCTTTTGGTTGTTAATTTATTATTTTGGTCCAAAAGTCATTTCTTTCGTGACAAATTTAACTATTTTCTGGAATTTTGTGGTTTAACATTCTTTTTTACCCTGAAAACTCAACTATTTCGTTTTTTGTTAAAAATTGGTCTTTTTGGGTAAATATTTGACTATTTGGTTGATCATTTATCTTTTTTTTTTTTGTTGCAAATTCAACTATTTTGTTAAAAATTCATGTATTTTGTTGAAGATTCATTTTATCTGTAGAAAATAATTCTTGTCAGTTGAAAACTTATTTTTTTGTATGAAAATTCAACCATTTGATTAAAATTTAAAATCTTTTGAAAAAAACTTCTCCCTTTCTTTGAAAATTTAACGATTGTATTGAAAAAATAATTTTTCTGTGTCGAAAATTAATTTTTTTCAGCTGAAAATTTAACTTTCTATTTTTGATTAAAAATTGAACTTTTGTTCGAAAATTCAACTATTCAGTTGCAAATTGATATTTTTTAGTTGAAAATTCAATTATTTTTTGGAATTTCATCTTTTTATTGGACAATTCAATTCTTTAGTTGATCATTCGTCTTTTTCGACAAAAAATTCGTGCTTTTTCATTTAAAATTAATTCTTTTTGTTAGAATTGTCATTGTTTTCGCTGAAAATTCACCTTTCTTAGTTGATAGTGAACTCTTGATTTTTTTTCTTTGTTGAATGAAGAATCTTTCTTGGTTTGAAATTCAAATCTTTTCATGAAAATTAATACTTATTGGTTGGAAATTTATCTTTTTTGGTTGACTGCTTTGTTGAAAATAGGACTACGTAGTTAAAAATGAATTTTTTTGGTTGAAGATTCATCATTTTTGTTAAAAATTCAACTCCTTGGTTAAAAAACTAAGTGTCTCGTTGATTTTTTCTGGTTTAATTTCATTTTTTCCAGTTAAAATGTTAATATTGCAATTTTTAATTCAAAATTTATCTCTTTCCGTTGATTATTCGACTATTTGGTTGAGAATTTATATTTCTTAGTTGACAATAGAAACTATTTGGTTGAAAATGTATTTTGTAAAAGATTTATCATTTTTTTTGTAGAAAAATTAATTTTCTTAGTTTAAAACTCATATTTTTGAATTCAAAATTTGATCATTTTCATTTTTTAAGCTGGTTTTAAAATTTCGTTAAAAGTTTAAATCTTTTGTTAAAAATTAATTTTGTTGTTGTTGAAGATTACAGATTTTATTTTGAAAACTTTTCTCCTTCGCTAAAAATTCAACTTTTTTAAAAATATTCTTTTGTGGTCTAAATTCGACTTTTTTGACTGAAAATTTAACTATTGTACGTTTGTTAATTTTTTTTGTTAGTCAAAAATTCAACGTTTTGGTTAGAAAATCTTTTTTTTTGGTTAAATTAATTTTTTTCATATAAAACTAAAATCTTTTTCGAGTGAAAATTCAAATACTTGCTTGGAAGTGGAACTTTTTTGATAAAAATTCATTTAATTGGTTGACGATTTGACATTTTAGTTAAAAAATTTATTTAGCTGAAAATACGACTTTTTCAATAGAAAACTAATCTTGTCGGTTGAAGATTCTTTTTGTTTGATAATTTAATAACTTGCTTAATAGTACAATTCCTGTGTTGGAAATTTATTTTTTTAGTTGATGATTCATCATTTTGGTTAAAAATTTAATAATTTTGTTGAAAATACGTTTTGTTTAGTTGAAAATAAATTTTTTCAACTGAAAATTATCCTATTCCTAATTATCCTATTTCTTTTCCTAGTCCAATAATAAAAAATCGGAATTTCTCTCCCACCCTGAAATTCAAAAAAAAATTTCAAAAATTTCTTTTTTATTTAATTTGTTTTAAAAATTTATAAAAATATTGGAT
Source organism: Andricus quercusramuli (assembly GCA_932178445.1). NCBI lineage: Eukaryota > Metazoa > Arthropoda > Insecta > Hymenoptera > Cynipidae > Andricus > Andricus quercusramuli. Next base: position 45,661 of record CAKNXH010061674.1, read on the forward strand.
GATGAGGTTTCTTTATGAAACATCACTGTAGACATAACTTGAGGAAAATTCAGAGAAATAACGAATTCTTTCTGCCTTTAAATGTCCAAAGTTGGCATTTGTTTATAAAATTGCAAAAAAAACGGGTGTCAAATTTGTATGATCGGGTTTGATTTTTTTGATGAAAGCAAGTAGTTTTAACACAAAATTTCACTTTGTAAACGATAAATCCTTAGTGTAGCCTATTTGTTAAATCAATTAACAAAAAAAAACGACTTTTTCTTCACTTTTTGCATTAACATAAAAGTTTAAACGAAGAAATTCAAAAATCAGGCCACATGAATCTCTTCAAAGTTTAATGCTGAATTTTTTCAGAAAGAAATCCAAAATACGGCTGCGATGTACTATGGACGTATTCACTATGGGTGTATTCATTTGTGCTCATTCTATGAGCAATTTGCTTCCTCATAAGTATCAAATAAATTTGCTTTCTCATAGAGGAAGGTTTTTCCTAACAATAGGAAAAAATTGACACTTTCAAAATTTTTCGTCTCGAAGACGCCAACAATTACATCAAATGCAGTACTGTTATATTCCTAATATAAAAAACCCCTTTTGTAAACAAGAAAACTAATTTTGTTGAAAAATTCAAAAACGATATTGGTAGGTTCGAGTAGATCATGAGAAGTTCTTAATTTTGGCAATCGATGTGTCTCGGAGACGCGAACAAATATAATATATACATTATAGTTATATTCCCAATATTAAAAAAATTTTCCTTATATTCACAAAAGAAACAACATATTTTTTCAGTTTATAAATCATTATTTCTAGATCATACGAGGTTATAGAAGGTTCGTCAATTGGACATTCGATGTGTCTCGAAGACGCAAACAAACATGTCAGATACAGTACTATAGTACTCATAATATAAACAAAGTTTTTCTCATATAAACAGAATACGCACTTTTTTTAACATCATGAATCAGCAATGGTCGTTCATAAAAGGTTGACTGATAGGTCAATTGATGTTTCTCAGGACGCGAACAAATACTCTAGATGTAATTATGTCGTGTTTTGAATATCAAAAAGGCTTTTTCCATATAAACAAAATAAACCATTTTTTGAAACTTCATAAACCGGTACTGGTGGTTCATAAAAGATTTATGAATAGGTCATTGTATGCGTCTCAAGGACGCGAACAAATACTTTAGATGTAATATTGTCACGTTTTGAATATCAAGAAAGTTTTCCTTATATAAACGGAATAAATCATTTTTTGAAACTTCATGAATCGGTACTGGTCGGTCATAAAAGGTTCACTAATAGATCAATTGGTGTGTCTCAAGGAACCTAACAAGTACTCTACATGTAATATTGCCGTGTTTTGAATATCAAAAAGCTTCTTCCATAAAAACTAAATAAACCATTTTTTTAAACCTCATGAATCGGTACTGGTGAGTCATGCAAGGTTCATCAGTAGGTCAATCGATGCGTCTCGAGGACGCAAACAAATACTCTACATGTAATATTGTCGTATTTTGGATATCAAAAAAGCTATTTTCAGATAAAAAAATAAACCATTCTTTGAAGCTTTATAAATTGATACTGGTGGGTCACAATAGATTTATAAATAGGTCAATGCATGCATCTCAAGGACGCAAACTAATACTTTACATGTAATATTGTCGTATTTTGAATATCAAAGAAGTTATCCTTATATAAACAAAATGAAACATATTTCGGAACTTCATTAATCGGTACCGGTGGGTCATGAAAGGTTTATCAATAGGTCAATCGATGCGTCTCAAGAACGCGAACAAATACTCTACAGGTGATATTGTCGTGTTTTGAATATCAAGAAAGCTTTTTTCATATAAACAGAATAAATCATTTTTCGAAAACTCCTGAATCGATACTGCTTGTTAATAAAAGGTTCATGAGTACGTCAATAGATGCGTCTCAGGGACGCGAACAAATACTCCACACGTAATATTGTCATATTTTAAATATCAAAGAAGTTTTCCTTATATAAACAGAATAAATTCTTTTTTGAAACTTCATAAATCAGTATTGGTGGGTCATAAAATATTTATGAATAGGTCATTGCATGCGTCGCAAGGACGCGAAGAAATTCTTTACATGTAATATTGTCGTATTTTGAATATCAAAGAATTTTTCCTTATATGAACAGAATAAACCATTTTTCGAAACTTCATAAATCGGTACTGGTGAGTCATAAAAGATTCACTAATAGGTCAATTGGTGTGTCTCAAGGACCCGAACAAATACTTCACACGTGATATTGTTGTGTTTTGAATATCAAGAAAGCTTTTTTCATATAAACGAAATAAACCATTTTTCGAAACCTCATAAATCGGTACTGGTGGATCATAAAAGTTTCATGAGTAGGTCAATCGATGCGTCTCGATAACGCAAACAAATACG
>CAKNXH010061674.1:57177-84916 GCA_932178445.1 Andricus quercusramuli
AATATTAATCCGAGTATAGTCAGACTTTTATGAATTTAGGATGCAGTGAATAGTATGGACAACAATAGGAGGCTAGTAGTGTAGTCAGTCATGAAAAATAAGTAGTATAGGCTACTGCTATAACCAGGTATGAGGGTGCCAGTAGTATAGTTCAGAGTCAGATATTTATTCAGTAGGCAGTAAGTGGTATAGGATAGTACTATATTCAGTCAGCCATAAGTAGTCAAGTAGTATAGATCCGAGTACAGTCAGACTTTTATGAATTTTGGATGCAGTAAATAGTATCGACAACAATAGGAGACTAGTAGTGTAGTCATTCATGAAAAATAAGTAGTATGGGCTAGTACTATAACCAGGTATTGGGGTGCCAGTAGTATAGGTCAGAGTCAGATATTTATTTAGAAGGCAGTAAGTTGTATGGAATAGTACTATACTTAAATCCGAGAATCCAGTAGTATAGTTAGAGTATAGTTAGACATTAAGAATCTAGGAGGCTGTAAGTAGTATAGGCAGCAATAAGATGAGAAGCCAGTAGTATAGTTCAGATTATATTGAAGATTTAGGAATTTAGCTGGTAATGAGTATAGTGAATTATTATTTATTTTTTCCCAATATTTCAGAAAAATCAATTCAAACAACAAGGATATCTTACGCAAAACACAGCAACATAAAATATCTTTAAATGACTTGTGAAAGTTTTGTTTTTAATTACAACAAGAAGTTTATTGCCGAGCGTGGGAGAAAAAATTTGTATTGCACATATTTCAATACCTGTCCCCACCCCCTTCACGCCTGGAAATTTCCTGGAGATTCCCTAGAAAATTCCCAGTATCCATGTTAAAAATTTACGGCAAATTTCAAATATATGTTTTTTTTCAGAAAATAATTATTTTCAAGAAAGAAAGGGATTACTAAATTTGTGATTCTTTCTAATATTTACTAATGGTTTGTACATAAATAAAGAGACGAAGGAAAGTTGAACATTTCAGGAAAAACCGCAACTTTCTAGTAGTTATTTCAGAGAAGATAGTAATGAACAGTAATACATTTTTTAAACAAGAATTTTTATTAACTTGCATTAATTCTTACCTCACTAAGTGAAAAGTCGACAAAAAGTACAGAATTTCCATCAAAGAAACCCACGGCGATCCAGCATCACTATAGGTGAAGCTAGTTATAAAAATTAATAATTTGTTTGAACAATTATTTTTGGTCGAATTTAATCAATCATCATGTCAGTCAAGTGGAAAATAGACGCATAGTTCGATATTTCAGAAAGGCACGCAACTTTCTACTATTCAGCAAAGAGAATATTATTAGCGATGGTAATAAATAGTTTGAACAATTTTTTTCTTAACTTCAATTAATTATTACTTTACTCTAATCGGAAAGTGGATAAAAAGTTGAACATTTCATAAAATACTGGAACTATCTAGTATTATTGTAGAATAAAATAGCTATATACAATGATAATTTGTTTAAAAAATTATTTTTAGTAATTTGAAATAAATAATTATTCACTGCAAGTGAAAAGTGGACGAAAAGTTGAAAATTTGAGAAAAACCCACAATTTCTAGCATTATTCTAATAGAATATTATTAACAATATTGGCCAATTGTGCCAACAATAATTTTCGTTAACATCAATTAACTATCACCTCACCCTCATTCTCAATTGGACGAAACGTGGAAAATTCTTGAGAAAACCGCGACTTTCTATCTCTATTCTAAGAAAAAATTGCTAAAATCAATTGTCAGTTGTTTAAACAATTAATTTTTACATCTAATAATCAGCATAAAATAGTATTCCAGGCATAAGAAATAATTTGCTTTTTCAAAAAAGGCAAAAAAAATCATAATTAACCCCCAAAACTAGCAAGAACCCATTTTTCAACTTATGGGATTTTTTTGGGATCCTATAGAACAGATTTATGTGGGTCATATTCAAAAAGTAATATTCTATTCGTATTTTATTGCCCATTTCAAACAATAATGTTAAGTTTGAACTTGATTAAGCTAATATTTACGATTCTCAATAAAGTTTACAAAAATGTGTTTTTTTCGAATGGGAAATACGTGTTAAGCTTCATGGGGAATAAGCCACCCCTGAATGTCATTGAGAAAATATATATATATATAATTAAAAACAAAGTTAAACAACCACCGCAGGGTACCCCTAAGAGCAACTGCCATCTTGAAAAAATGTCAATGGCCCCCAGTAGAACCGCGGTAAAATACACCTATGGCCACGTCTCACATCCGTGAGATGGGTGGTCATATAAATATATATATATATATATATAAATATATATATATATATATATATATATATATATATATATATATATATGTACCCAACTATTATTTAATAATAATAGTTATAATAATGGTCATGATAGATAATAATAGATCACTAATAGTCATCCACTAATGTAAGTAGTACAGGTCAATATATAGTCGGCCGAACATTTTGAAAGCCGATAATGTATTCACCTCGCGCTACGCGCTCGGACGTATTTACCTCACGTTTTTCGCTCGGTTTCTCTAGGTTTTTGCACTTCGTGTTCGACTTACATGCCAAGAAAAAGTTTGTTTGCAAATATTATAAAACTATGAAAACCTCTACATATGAAGTGATTATTAAATTTGTTAAAGAGAAGATTTTATTTACTTAAGGTTCTATCGACCTTGAGGAACACATTCTCATCCAGACATTCGCCCTTCGCGCTCGATATTGAATTTGAAAATATAAAATTGTTATAACATCTAATAATTTTTTCATGGTTTGTGTCGTTTGTCCAAAGATTTAATTTATTTTCTTCTCAAATTAGTTTTTTACAAATGAAACAAAAACTACGCGTTTCATAAAAAAGTGATGAAGAACAAATTTATAGATCTTTTTTTAGTGAACAATTTTCGTTGAGTCATTATTTGGTACCTTGTATAGTTTTATCGCAAAATTAAATTTCTTATTTTTCATTATTTTTTTGTGCGATACAAATTTGGAATTTTCGATTTTTCAAGAAAATTAGAAGAAGTCCTGTGACGGCATTTGTAGAGTGTCCAGAAGGAAATTTTTTTTTACTTTTCTTCATATTGTGCGTTTTTTAGCTTAAAATGTTATTTTTCATTTGTACTCTGGAATTTTGTAAATGCTATAACTCCGTTAATTTTCCTTCTATGAGAAAAAAGTCATGCGAACATTTGGTTTTTCTTTTCGGGCAATATTAATATCCGTCCACAGAATTTTTTTCACTTGAAGAGTATGCTCTTGAAGAGTATACCAAAGCTCAATCTAATAGGTTAATTCTCTTGAAAGTTATCGTGCTGACCAGGTGAAAATCTACAAACCGACTAACAGACAGACAGACTAACAAACATACAGACAGACAGACTAACATACAGACATACTAACAGACATACATTTTGCAAAAACCTGTTTTTTGGGTTCAGGGGGTCACAAAACGTGGACATTTGACAAAAATGGGGGGGGGGGGTCAAATTTTACACAAATCTAATACCTCTTCATTATAGGATGAGAATGTAAAAATGCTGAAGGAAAGATTCTAAATGTGAAATAAATATGTATCCCCTGGAAAACTGAATCCTAGTTAATGTGTCTATTATTATAGGGTAGGTATGGGAGATCAACAAATGCGATCTTTATGGAGGATGAAGGCCAAGGAGGAAAATATGCAGAATATATACGCAGGACTACTTTATCACTCGAAAAGGGCGTCAGAGCCCAAGTCCATTATTCTAATATTCATGCGACGAGCTAAGTTCACACCAGGGCACGCTTGGTGGTCTGCGCAAAATCGCATATAAAGACAGTAGTTTCTTCACTTGGCTATAGTGCGTCGTAAATCTTAGCGAGTTCATGTGGCTAAAGAAAATATTGCTCGGCGAAACGATCTTTCAGTTTTCAAATAAATAAGCAATGCGAATCTCAAGCATTAGTTTTACGTATGCCTCGTAAAATTCCTGTTCGTGAGATTCGGAATGAGACCTTTCTTTTACAAGAGGCTTTTATTTCCTTGATACTGTATCAGACTTTGCAGATCCAAATGCTTTCAAAACAGAGGAAATAAGGTGAAGGTACCTATCATGAGACAAATTTTGAGGGGGTTTTGAGATTTTTGTTAATTTTTGAACATTAGTAGAATATATTTTCAAATTTTTATATCAATGAATGCGCTGATATTTTCCGAATGTTGCTCTGTTGACTGAGAAGTATTTTTTAATTGAAAACTCAACTTTTCTTGAAAATTTTTCTTTTTTGGTCGAACTTGACTATTCTTTATTGGAAATTGAAATCTTTTTTGGTTGACATTTCAATTATATTACATTGTTTGTTGAGAATTCATCTTTTTTAGTTGAAAATGTAACTCCTTCGTTAAAAGTGTAACTCTTTTGAAAAAAATTAATGCTTTTCATTGAAGATTTATCATTTTAATTGAAAATTCATCCCTCATTGCAAATTTAACGACCATGTTGAAAATCAATTTTTCTAACTAAGAATTTAACTATTCCAGTTGAAAATTGAACTATTTTGTTGAAAATTTATTTTTCTGCTATAAATTAGTTTTCTCAAACAGAAAATTTAACCATTCTATTTTTGGTTACAAATTTATCTTTTTGGGACATAAATCCAACTATTTGGTCGATAACTGATCTTTTTTATTTAAGAATTGAAATATTTACTAAAGATTTTTTCTATCTTTTTGGCATAAAATTCAATTATCCCAGTTGAAGATTCATCAATCTGATTGAAAATTCATTTCTCATTGGCAATTCAAAAATCTTGTTAAAGATAAATTTTTATAACTGAAAAGTGATCTATTCCAGTTGAAAATGTAATTATTTTGTTGAAAATTTGCTTCTTCTGTTAGAAATTAGTTTTTTCTTTGAAGAAAATTTAATCATTTTATTTTTTATTGAAAACGTATATTTTTTAGAAGACAGTTTAACTGATTGATTGATGATTGATATTTTTTTCCATTGAAATATTTGGTGAAAATTTCTTGTACCTTCTTGGTATAAAATTCAATTATCCCAGTTGAAAATTCATCATTCTAATTGAAAATTCATTTCCGATTGAAAATTTAACGACCTTGTTGAAAATCAATTTTTCTGACTGAAGATTGATCTATTCCAGTTGAAAATAAAATTATTTTGTTGAAAATTCATTGTTCTGCTATAAATTTGTTTTATCAAACCAAAAATTGAACAAATCTATTTTTGGTTACAAATTTTTTTTTTTTGGACAAAACTTTAACTATTTGGTCGATAATTGATCTTTATTATTTAAGAATTAAAATATTTACTGAAAATTTTTTATATCTTTTTGGCATAAAATTCAATCTCCCCAGTTGAAGATTCATCAATCTGATTGAAAATTCATTTCACATTGGAAATTTAAAAACCTTGTTGAAAATCAATTTTTCTAACTGAAAATTTATCTATTCCAGTTGAAAATTTAACTATTTTATTGGAAATTTGCTTTTTTTGTTAGAAATTAGTTTCTTTAAAGAAAATTTAACTATTATATTTTTTATTTAAAATGTATTTTTTTTAGACGACAGTTTAACTGTTTAATTGATGATTGATCTTTTCTCAATTGAAATATTTAGTGGAAATTTTTCGTACCTTCTTGGTATGAATTTCAATTATCCCAGTTGAAGATTCATTATTCTAATTGAAAATTCATTTCTGATTGAAAATTTAACGACCTTGTTGAAAATCAATTTTTCTAACTGAAAATTTATCTATTCCAGTTGAGAATTTAACTATTTGGTTTGAAATTCGCTTTTTTTTTGTTAGAAATTAGTTGTTTTTTTTTTTTAAAGAAAATTTGATTATTCTATTTTTGGTTAAAAAAAGTGTCTTTTTTAGACAATAGTTTAACTGTTTGATTGATAATTGATCTTTTTTTTTTTAATCGAAATATTTGGTGAACATTTTTTGTAACTTTTTGGTATAAAATTCAACAATTTCAGTTGAAGATTCATCATTTCAGTTGAAAATTCATCACATTAGTTGAAAATTGAACTTTTTGATTGAAAATCGTTTTTTTTTGTTGAACATTAATTTGTTTAACTTAACGTTTAACTATTCTATTTTTTTGTTAAACATTCTTTTCTAATTTTTTGTAACATTCAACAATTGTTTACAAATTCATTATATCGTCATTTTATTTGAAAATTTATTTGTTTGGTTTGAAATTCAATTCTTCCAGTTGAACATTCATTATTTTCTTTGAAAATTGATCACTTTGGTTGAAAATTCAATTATTTTCTTGAGAATTAATATTTTTTTCTTGAAAATCAATTTGTTCAACTTGTTTGAAATTTTAATAAAAAAGTCGAATTTTCATACTGCAAAGACGCATTTTCAACCAAGAACTTTTCTACCGAAAAAGATAAATTTTCCATCATATAAATGAATGAAAAAATAAAAATTAGTTTTCAACCAAACAATCACATTTTCAACCAAATAGTTGAATCTTCAATGATAAATTGATTGAATTTTCCCAAAAAATGAAGCAATTCAATCTTGAGTTCAAAAAATTCATTTTCAACCGAGAAAAAAGAAACCATTTTTTAACAAAATTAGGACTTGAATAAAATTGTCAACAAAAGAGATGAATCAACAAAATAACTAAATTTTTAACCAATAAAATGAATGTTTCATAAAGCAGTTTTTAATTTTCTACATGAAAGATTTTCGAAAACTAGGTGAATTTTCAACATAATAATTAAATTTTAGAGAAAGTAGTTGAACTTTTCTACAAACAGTTGAATTTCGAACCTACAACGATGAATTCTCAACTTTTAATCAAGTTCTTGAATTTTCGAAAAAATACAAATTTTCATCAAAAAAATGTAAGATTTGATATTTTAAGCAAAAAGGATTCAAATTTTATATTAAGAACAGTTGAATTTAATTTTTAAAAATTTGCAATAAAATAGAAATAGAAATAGAAAATAGCCAAAATGTCAAATTATGTGCAAAACAGTTTAATTTGCTACCAGAAAATTCATTTTCAACAAAAAAATTAAATATTTTACCAAAATTATAGAATTTTCAACATAGAAAGAAAGCTTTAAAAAAAAATTTGTGACTCAAAAAAATGAATTCACTAAAAAACAGTTGAATTTTCAACCTAAAGGTTTATTTTCAACTAAATTGTCTAGTTTTCAAAGAGAATCAAATAATTTTTCACCAAAAATGAAGTAGTTTTTTAAATTTAAAGTTGGTAAAAAACTTATTTTCAAAAAAAAAGAAAAAGATTTTTACAAAAAAAGATGAGTTAAAAAAAAAATGAATTTCCAACCAAAAAGTCGAATTTTCAACTCGAGAGGATGAATTTCTAACAAAATAGCTAATTTTGAATCAAATAGTTAAATTGTTGATAAAAAAGTTTCCTTTTGAAGTGAAAAAAATTCCACAAAATAGTATGTTTCTCTGCCCAAAAATATAAGTTTTCAGAAGAAAAATAAATTTTTAACCAAATAGTAAAATTTCAATTGTATATGGAATATTTTTTCCACAAAAAATAGAGTAAATATGTAGATTTCTTGTTTAAAAATTTGAAGTTCCAGAAATAAAAAAAATAATTTTCAACAATATCAAAAATGGAATAAAATGTTAATCAGAGATAAATCTTCACATAATACAATGAATATGAACAAACAGTTCAACTTTCAACTAGGTAGTTGAATTGACAATCAATAAGATTAATTTGATACCAAAAAAGATGATTTTTTCAGAAGATACATGAATTTTCAATCAAAAAGTCGAATTTTTAACTCGAGAGAATGAATTTTCAACAAAATAGCTAATTTTGAACCGAATAGATAAATTTTTGACAAAAAAGTTTACTTTCAAAGTGAAAAAAAAATCTACAAAATAGAAAAGTTCTCTGCCCAAAAATATAAGTTTTCGATAAAAAACGATTAATTTTGTCATGAATCACAAATGAATTTTCATCTCAAAACGATGAATTTTTCAAAGAAAACCTAATTTTTAACTAAATATTTGATTTTTTTCTTTTCACAAACACTCAGTGGAAAATGCAATAGTTGATATTTGTACTAAAACGGATCAATTTTCAGTCAAATAGTTAAATTTCCAACTGATAAGATCAATTCAACTTTCAATCACGCAGTTTCATTTTCGACCGAAAAAGATGATTTTTCAAGAAAACATTTAAATTTTAAACCAATGGAATTCTCATCCAAAAGAGAAAATTTCTGAACCAAACTAATAATAGTAGACTTTTCAATTAAAAAGAATTAACTTCATCAAAAAATAACTGTACGTTCTTATATGCTTCCACTACTTCAGTTCGCACTTTAGGAAGACAATTAGGAAATGTCGGAAATGGGAAAGCTTCTTGAAAACACAAGAAGAAAAAAAAATTCTTGAAAAAAGGAGAAAAGAGAGGAATAGGAAAAAGAGTGTGAAGTCTATATGTTGAAGTATGAAAAATTGAAAAAAGATCATAATGTCATTCAGATGAATATGCCAGTACACTTGTCTTAATTTAAGTACTCTTGATATCAACTCAGATCCATCAACGGAATCGACGTCATTAGCAGTTCACCTTCGATGCAGACGATGAAGTAGTATAATCTATGTTTGAGGACTTAAAGCAAGAGTCGACAGATACGAGAGATTGGAAGACATAAATGCCAATTACGTCGAGGAGTTGAAATGGCTTAAGCAAATTCATCACTGAGATGAATACGACTGCGGTATAATATTGATTAACGGTTCTGAAACTTAAAGAGGAATATTGGACCTCTAGTGAATACAACACGAGTACGGTTTTGTAGAAATTGGACCGAATAGTCATCCTCATTTCAACATTTCTAGTCGTCGCACGTTCTGAATTAGCTGTTCGACTTGACTGCACATTGGCTCTATAGTCCATAGAGCGAAGCAAAATGATAGGGTGGTGCCACCCTCAAGGTACCCGACCTCCTACCTACTAGTATCTTATCCCACCTTGTACTCTTTCGGCAGAAAAAGAATATAAAAAAATGCTTCTGCTTTCCCCCAATGCCTCTTTTTCTCGATACTTGTGCAATTCTACCTGAATTTGAATTTTCTGTAATAGGGTCGACTGCTCAAGTTCTCCAAATAGAAGAAATGGCAGAAAGAGGAATTTCAATTCCTTCTTTACTCTGCGGAGGAAGCACCTAATGAAAAAAGCAGAAAGAATTAAGTTTCAGAGGGTCGCTGTTTCTTTTTTAATTTGTTAATCGTACTTTTTCAAGGAGGGGATGTAAAGAAATATTAGGGGAGGGAAGCAGGAAAATTGAGGGAAAGTAAGAGAAGAGGAAGTGGAGGAAGTGAATCAAAATGATGGGAAGTGAAGCAGGGTAAATTAGGAGAAGTGAGAGATACGAAAGTGAGGAAAAGTGATGGTGAGGAGTTAGGAAAAACAAGGGAGAAGTAAAGTGGAAATTAGCTGGAAGGGAGTGAGGGGAAATAAGGGATCGGGAAGTAAGGGAAATGAGGAAAGATTGAGTAGAAGTCAAGGAAGGGAAAGGGAATCATAGGCAGGGAGGTCTGGGGAAGTGAGAGGGAATAAGAGAAAATACAGAAAGTTGAAGAAGAGGAAATAAGATAAAATTAGGTAAAGGGAATTAGGGAAAATTAGGAGAAGTGAGGGATGAGAGAGCATGGGTAATTCGGCATTGGAGAAGTAAGGAAAGTAATGGGAAATGAAAGGACAAGAGGGCGGGGACGTGGTGGAAATAAAGGAAAAATAAATGGAGGGAAGTATGGGAAGGGAGGGGAAATAAGATGAGGTGAAGAATGGAAAGTAAAGGAAAATAAGGTTAAGAAGTATGGAAAGAGTGTCAAGGGAAAGTAGGAGGAAAGAAGGGACCGGTACGTAAAGAATATAAGGAAAGACAAAGTGAAGAAAATCTGAGAAGGCGAATAAGAGGTAATGAGGAGTGATACGGAGAATAAAAGTAGAAAAAATGAGGGGAAATAAAGGAAGGTAAAGTATGAAGAATCAGGGGGAAGCAAGGTTGGGAAAGTAGAGGAAGTTACAAGAAATGAGAAGAGAAGAGAGTAGGGAAAATACGAGAAACTGAAAAGAATTAAAGGGGAATTCAGGGAAAAAAAAGTGGCCAGAAAGTAGGAGAAAAGAGGGTAGAGGAACTACAAGAAGTAAAAAGGGAGAAGAAGAGGCAGTAAGGGGAAATTAGGGTTGGTGAAGGGAGTTGAATGAGAAAATAAGAAAAGTTGAAGAAGGAAAATAAGAGAAGAATATTTTGGGCAAACAGTGAAGATTATGAGAAGTTAAGGATGAAACAGTCCCAGGAAAGAAGGGGTGGGAAAGTGCAGAAAGTGACAGGAAATAAGGAAAATGAGAATGTAAAAGTAGGGGAAATTATGAGAAAGTAAGGTGAGGAAAGTAGGGGAAGTGAGGAAATGATGGAAGGTGAAGTACAGGAAATTAGGGAGAATTGGGATTGGGGAAGTTATGGGAAATGAGGAGAAATTATGTGACGAAGTGCAGGAGAAATTATGAGAAATGAGGAAGTAGGGGAAATGATTAGCAATAAGGGTGAGTGGGGAAGTATTTTGAGTGGGGAAGAGAGGAGAAATAAGAGAGAAAGAAGTAGGAGAAGGATAGTCTCACCTGTTTAAGCTAGGAGAAGGAAAAGTTAAGAAGGAAGAAGTTTTGGAAGGGGTGGAATGACAAAGCGTTAAGTGAGGGGGTGGGGGGTATTAGGGGAATTCAGAATATATAATATTTGGTTAAATTTGACTGCTTTTAATTCAAAATTAATATCTTTATTGGTTGAGATATTAGCTATAATATTTTTGTTGATATTTCATATTTATTGGTCAAATTCTGCTAGTTTGGATCTAAAATTAAACTTCATTATGGAAATATCAACCATTATATTGTTTGTTGATAATGAATCGTCTTCAATTGAAAATTCAACTACTTCGTTAAAAGTTGAACTTCTTCGTTAAAAATTTTTTTTTGAGCATTCATCATTCTATTCCGAACTTCGACTTTTTTAAATTTAATTATTTTGTTAAAAAAATTATCTTGTGAAAAAGATATATTTTTTCTTAGATTTAAAAAATTGTGGAAAATTCGTCTCTTTGGCTTAAAAGTTCAACTATGTTTTTTAAAGTTCGTCCTTTTGGTCAGGAAATTTCATTATCTTGATAGTAAATTCAACTATTTTGTAGAAAATTTGCCTTTTTGGCTTGAAAATTAAACTATTTTTTATTTCAAATTAGTTTTTTTTTTTTTGAAATATCATCTATCACATTTTCACTTTAAAATTTTACATTTCTTCATCCAATTCGACAATTTTTGATTCTAAATTAAATTACTTTTTGGTGAAAATATCTACTCTTACACTTTTTGTAGAGAATTTATATTTTTTGGTTATTTTCGATTGGTTTTGATTTAAATTAAAATTTTTTAGAAGGAAATATCAGCTATCATATTTTTCTTTGATAAGAAATCTTATTTTATTAAAAAACTTTGTTAAAAATTCGTCTTCTTGGGTTAAAAATTCCACCCTTCTCGTATAACATTAACCTTTTGTTAAAAATTAATCTTTTGATGTTGGTAGGTAAACTGAAATCTTTTTTGGATGAAAAAAATTTTTTCTGAAAATTTTTCTTTTTAATTTAAAAGTTCATCTTTTTTTAGCAGAAATATTGGGTCTTTCTTGGACAAAAATGCACCTTTTTTGTTGAAAATTCAACTATTTTCCACGAAATCTACTTTTTGTTTAAAATTTTTATTTTTCTGTAGCGGAGTCTACTGAAATACTTTTGGATGAAAATTCATCCCTTTTTTCGAAAATTTGTCTTTTTGAATTAAAAATTCACCTGTTTTAGTAAAATTTCGATTATTTTTGGACAGTGCAACTGTTTGGTTGAAAATTTAACAATCTTGTTGAAAACTCATATTTTTCTGTTAAAAATTCGACCATTTAGCAGAAAATTACCTTATAGTTTACAATTTCTATTTTGGTGTTTGAAAGTGTACTGAAGTCTTCTTCGGATGAAAATTCAACTATTTCCTTTAAGTTTTTTTTTTTAAATCATCTGTTTCAAAATAAATATTTCATCTTGCTGGAATAAAACTGAAACCTTTTTGTTGAAAATTTAAATATTTTGTAGAAAATTTACTTTCAGGTTGAATTTAATATTTTGATGTTGAAAAGAAAACTACCATTTTTTCTGGATGAAAATTCAAATATTTTTTTTTATTTTTTTATTTATTAGTTAATAATTCATCGGTTTTAGGAGAAATTTTTCTTGGACGAAAATGCAACTGTTTGGTGGAAAATAAAACTATTTTGTTAAAAAGTCATACTTTTGGCTGAAAATTCAACTATTTCGTAGAAAATTTACTTTTTGTTTAAAATTCATATTTTTGTGTTAAAAAATGAGCTGAAAGCTTTTCTGGATGAAAATTTAATTTGAAAAAAATTGCCCTTTTTTAAATTCATATGTTTTATTAAAAATTCCACCTTTCTTGAATAAAAATGCAACTATTTACTAGAGAATTCAACTATTTCGTTAAAAAATCATAATCCTTTTTGGTTAAAAAATTCGTCTTTTTTAATGAAAAATTCAATTTTGTTCGTAGACATTTTTTTTCAAATTCATATTTTTATCTTGAAAAGGCAACTTGAATCTTTTCCGGATGAAAATGCAACTATTTTTTTCAAATTTGTTCATCATCTGTTTGATTGAAAATTCAACTATTTTGTTGAAATTTAATCTTTTTAAATTAAAAATTCAACTTCTTGGGTAGGAGTTAAACTGCATATTTAACAATTGATTTTTTTATTGACGGCTTAAGTGTTTGGTTGAAAATGTAACTGTTAAGTGGAAAAGTCTTTCTTTTTGTTTAACATTAATTTTTGAACTGAACCACCTTACTTTTTGATGATAATTTATATTTCTAGGTTGAAATCTCGACTATTATGTTAAAAATTTAATAATTTTGTTGAAAATTCAAGTATTATGTTAAAAAGACATCTTTTAAGGTATAAAAGACCATTTTTTGTTTAAAATAAATTAATAAATTTTTATCTGAAATACTGTTTTATTCCGTTTATGAAAGATTCTATATCAAAATTATTTCAATATTAAAATGCTGGTATTGGAATAATAATGATCAAGGAAAATGAAAAATTAGAGAAGGAAAAATAAGGAAAACATTTTTGAATACTAAAAGTTACTGTAATCCGTTACGTAATTTAACCCTTCAACAGCCGAGCCTTGATCCCGTTAAATAAAAATTCTGAAAAAATTCAGGAATAATGTATGGTCATTTTCTGATCGATTTTTGCAACAAAAATTTGTTTTAATTCTTATAATTTTCTCAGTTTTCATTAAGTATACGATAACTCATAACCACCTCACGAGATGCGGAATAATCCACCTCGATCTATTGCATGTATTTATTTTGCAGAATTCTAAGCTTGTTACCTGAAAATTATGAAAAACGAAAATAGTGAACGTTGCTCAGCTGCAACAGTGGTCGTTAAAGGGTTTAAAGTATGGCCCCTAAGGCCTGTAAAATAAAGCATCAACAAGCTAAAAGAATGCTTCAAAGAATTTTGCTTTTCCATTTGGGAGTTCGATTAAAAAAGGAATGTGATCGATAAGAGGGCGACGAATTCCCCCAGTCACGCCCTCTGTCACCCTCACGACTCTTGTATACCGGAGATGACAGAATAGAATAGAAGAAATGAGGCAAAAGGGATTCGTGCCAACTGTCAAGTATTTTACGATCCCCCGGATGATTTCAGTTTACTTGACTTCTTGTTTATGTGACGTATTTAGGAATCACTGTTGAATCCAGGATCACCTTAAAAGGTGTTTCTTGGGAAAAGAAAATTTCCCTTCTGGGCAATTTCATTCTTCAAAATTCTCCAAAAATTAGAGTATTCCGTTAGCCAATATTGAAAAAAAAAATTCTTTATAATTTGAATCTTGACACATTGTTTGTAGGAGCAATATTCGCAATATTTACAATATTTACAGTATTTGCAATATTCATTATGTTTACAATATTTACAGTGCTTGCAATATTCGCAATATTGACGATATTGACAATATTTACAGTATTTGAAATATTCGCAGTATTTACAATATTTACAGTATTTGCAATAATCGCAATATTTACAATATTTACAATACTTACAGTATTTGAAATATTCGCAATATTTACAATATTTACATTATTTGTAACATTCGTAATATTTACAATATCAACCGTATTTGCAATATTCGTAATATTTACAATATTTACCGTATTTGCAATATTCTTAATATTTACAGTATTTGCAATATTCTTAATATTAACAATATTTACAATAATTACAGTATTTGAAATATTCGCAATATTTACAATATTTACAGTATTTGCAATATTCGCAATATTTACAGTATTCACATTATTTTCAATATTCGCAATATTTACAATATTTACTGTATTTCCAATATTCGCAATATTTATAGTATTTGCAACATTCGCAATATTCATAATATTTACAGTATTTGCAATATTCTCAATATTTACAATATATACAGTATTTGTAATATTTACAATATTTATAGTATTTGCAATCTTCGTAACATTTACAATATTTACAGTATTTGCAATACCCGTAATATTTACAATATTGACAGTATTTGCAATATTCGTAATATTTACAGTATTTGCAACAATCGAAATATTTACAATATTTACAATATTTACAATACTTACAGTATTTGAAATATTCACAATATTTACAATATTTACATTATTTGTAATATTCGTAATATTCACAATATTTACAGTATTAGCAATATTCTTAATATTTACAGTATTTGCAATATTTGCAATATTCGCAATACTTACAATATTTACAGTATTCGCAATGTTCGCAATATTTACAGTATTTGCAATATTCGCAATATTTACAGTATTTGTAATATCCGCAATATTTACAATATTTACAGTATTCGAACTATTTGCAATATTTACAATATTTACAGTATTTGAACTATTCGCAATATTTACCATATTTACTGTTATTTACAATAGTTTCAACAATTTAAGTTCATGTTCAAGCAAAAGAGATGAATTTTCATCCAGCTAGTTTCATTTTCAATAAGAAAACTAATTTTTTTACGAAACGCTTACACCTAAAACCAAATAGAACAATTTTCAAGCAAAAGAGATGATTTTTCAACGGAATAATTGAATTTTCGAGCAAAAAATGAATTTTCATGACAGGAAGATGAGAGAGAATTATCTATAATAAAAGAACGAATTTTTAATAAAACCATTGAAATTGCGACAAAAAAATACGGCTTTTTCAAAAAATAGTTTAATTTTCAATAAAAAAATTGAATTTTCAACAAAACAGTTACATTTTTAACTAAATAGTTTAATCTTTAACCAAATAGTTTCTTTTTTAAACAAAGAAGATCAATCTTCAACAGGAAAGAGTTACGCTTTTATATATTTTTAACCAAATAGTTGGATTTTCATCCTAAAAAAATGAATTTTCCACCAAATAGTTCATTTTTCAACTGAAAAAGGGGAATTTCTTCTAAGATCATGAAACATAAATTTCCAATTCACAAGGGCGAATTTTCAACCAAAAAAATAATTTTGAACAAAATAGTTACATTTGCAACCAAGTAGTTCAATTCTTAACCAAATAGTCAAATTTTGGGAAAGAGAATATTGAACTGCAGCGAAAAACAATTGTATTCTTAACCAAATAGTTCGATTCTCGAGCCAAAAAAAAAAAATTGCAACAAAAAAGTTAATTTTCAAACAAGAAAATGAAATTTTCAATCAAAAAAGAAAAAATTGTCTATCCAAAAAGAAGGATTCTTCAGAAGATCAAACAAAATAATCTTCCAATCCTAAAAGACGAATTATCTATAAAAAGAGACTGATGCATACCATAACAGTTGAATTTTCGTTTAAAAGAAATGACATTTTAACAAAAATTAGTTGAATTTAAAAAAAATATTTGAGTAAAAGTGAATTTCCAGCAAAAAAGTTTCATTTTTAAACAAATAGTTGAATTTTCATCCTCCGAAAATGAATTTTCCACCAAATAGTTCATTTTTCAACTGAAAAAGAGGAATCCCTTCCAAGATCATGACACATAAATTTGAATTCACAAGGGAGAATGTTCAACCCAAAAAGTTTAATTTTGATAAAAATAGTTAAATTTTCAATCAAATATTTAAACTCTTAACCAAATAGTCCAATTTTCGGGAAGAAATTATTAAACTGCAGCGGAAAACAGATGTATTTTCAACCAAATAATTGAATTCTTGAGGCAACAAAAATTCAACAAAAAAGTTAATTTTGAACCAAAAAATTAAATTTTTAATCAAAAAATAAACAATTCTCTGTCCAAAAGGACGGATTCTCCAAAAGATCGAACAACATAATCTCCCAATTCTTAAGGAAGAATCATCCATAAAAAGAGACTGATGCACAACATAACAGTT
Source organism: Andricus quercusramuli (assembly GCA_932178445.1). Classification (NCBI taxonomy): domain Eukaryota; kingdom Metazoa; phylum Arthropoda; class Insecta; order Hymenoptera; family Cynipidae; genus Andricus; species Andricus quercusramuli. Next base: position 73,716 of record CAKNXH010061674.1, read on the forward strand.
GAATTTTTGACCAAAAAATATGACATTATAAGAAAAATTAGTCGAATTTTCAAAATAGAAAAAAAAAAAAAAATGTACTAAATATAAAGAGTACAAATTATATATTCAACAATATAGTTGAATTTTCACCCACATAATTTAATTCCCAACCAAATATTGGAATAAAAAAAATATATATACATTCAACTTCAATCGAAAAAAGTTTCTCTCTCAGCCAAGTAGTTGAATCCATGAGCCAAAAACATGGAATTTTAACAAAAAGCTTAATTTTATGTACGAATTTTGAATTTTTAATATAAAAAAAATATATTGAAAAAGACGAGTTTTTAAGAAGACCAAAAAAACGTAATATTCAACAAAACAGTTAAATTTTGAACCACATAGTTCAATTTTGAAGCAACTAGTCCAATTTCCCACCGAAAAAGATGAAACTTCAACCGAAAACAGTTGCATTTTCTACCAAAGATCTGGAATCTCAAGATTTCAATTTGTAACTGATAAAGGTGAATTTTCTACAAAAAAAAGTAAATTTTGTATCAAAAATAAAGAATTTTCTATCGAATACGAAGAGTTTCAAGAAAACCGTAGAATTTTCAATAAACAAGATGACTTTGAACCACATAGTTGAATTTTCAACAAAAAAGTTAATTTTTCAGCAGAATAGTGAAATTTACAACCAAGAAAGGTACATTGTTTACCAAAGAAGGTGAACTTTTAACTCAATTGTAGAATGTTCTATACAAGGAGTCGAGTTTCATTAAAGCGGTTACATTTTTAATAAGGAATGATGATTTTGAAACCAGATAGTTGAATTTTCAACAAAATAGTTAATTTTTCAGCAAAGTAGTAAGATTTCCAACCAAAAGAGGTGAATACTCTACTAGAGAAGGGAAAGTTTCTATCAAAAATATATAATTTTTTATTTATCTTTATATATTTATATTAGTTGGTACTGGTATTTTGTCAGTTGGAACAATGATTTTAGTAGTTGCTGCTACTAAGTGAATATTCGCTTCAACTGATGAAGCAAAATAGTTGAATTTGTAATAAAAGAAGATGACTTTCGAAACAAATAGTTAAATTAAAAAAAAAAGTTGATTGTTCAGCAGAATAGTAAAATATCCAACAAAGAAAGGTAAATTATAAATTAGAGATTAGAGATATAATAGGAAGCTTCTCAAACAAAAAGAATTAATTTTCAATGAACAGAAGTTACATTCTCTGATTCGGTTCTATCATTTTGCATTCATCGATTTCCTATAGGGTTGATTAGTTAAAAACATTACGTGAAAATGCCATTACACCCCCGTCCTAGTTTTCACGTAATTCACCGATAACACTTTATTCAAAACTTTTATTCAGCAGATGAAAAAGGTTTAAGCAAATCGCCAATAAGAAAAAAGATGCTTCCCCACAATGAGAAATACAAGAAGAAATAACCGAGGGAATAAGTCTCCTATCAGAAATTGGAATGAACTTATCTCAAATCTAAATGAAGTTTATTTGAAACTCAATCTTTTTGCGAAATGAGATATTCAAATCAGCTGGGTGGAAAGCAAGGACTGTCAGTGGCGTTGAAGAAACGAGCAATACCTTCGGACCACCATACCAGGGCAGTGGTATTGGAAGCATCGTTCCGACGTATCAGCAGATGTTACCCTTGTCCAAGCGGCGACGGATAGGGAAAAAAGGTAAAATAAGGAAAATGGAAAAGAATGGTGGAAGGTGGAAAGAGTCGTGGAGGAGAGAAATTGGTGTACGAAGTGCAAGAAGGGTCGTCTGTGGCTGCAGGTCTCCTGTTGAGAAGCAGGAATGCCCACATACCTATAGGAAAAGGTTGGAAAGGGAGGAGGGTTTGTTACTTTGCTAACAACCAACGAACGGCCAAACCTAAAACTTGTGTGAGAGAGAACGGCACGTCGCATTGCGGCTACTAGTTGGACAATGCCACACTAGCCTGGGTAACTACCCTATAGAATTCGTATTGTGGTCTCATACAAACTGTTTCATGAAATGTACTGTCTTCTAGTCGCTATTCTCAACAGCGAAACGCATTCAACTCTTTTCATTCTGATGATAATTGTCTCATAATTTCCCAGTTAGCATCTCTATACCTTCCACGCAGAAAAAAACTAGGGATTCAATTTCGTTTTAGCTCAGTTCCTTACAAACTCTCTTTGATTTTCAGTTGTGTTCACTTTGTTTAACAGTGCAAAAACTGAAAAACAATTGCAGTACCTTCAATATTTGTGTTGCTCAATATGAGACACCTATGTTTCAATTTTGTTTCCGTACATGTTGATGATGCTTCGCTGTTCAAAATGAAACTTTATTCTTTGCTATGCAGATGTTCGGAAAAGACCCAAATCTAAGAAAAACTCGTGCATTTGTGATCAAAATTAAATCTTCTTTTCTATGCACCATGTTATGAAACAAAATAAGAACACAAAAAAGTTCACAAATTAAGCATTCATTTCACAATATCACCTTTCCGGTTCACAGTAAACCCCAGATCGAACCACTGCATATCATTCTGATTATCGAGGCTAAAGCAAATGATTGGTTGTGTGTACTAATTAGTTTGTAAGATATGGTACTGGTATTTTATTAGTTGGTTATTTTGTCAGTTGGAAAAATGATTTTATTAGTTGCGGCTACTAATTGAATATTCGCTTCAACTAATGAAATTGTTCTTCTATCTCATAATATAGCAGTATCAACCAACAAAATAGCAGTACCATATCTTATAAACTAAGTTGTTGGCCCAAATACCCATTTTTTCTAGAGAACTTCAGATCAAAATGATCCACTTTTGCTGACCCTAAAGATCTTAAAGGTAGAATTAAGACACGGGGTACTGTAATTCTGGTTGATGTTGCTGTAAAAGAACTAGTTGAACTTTTATTGAAATTCATTGGCTTGAGTTGGCACGACTTTCAAATCAAAATTTCAATTACAAGAGAATATAATACAGAATAGAGACAACACCGATTATACAAAGGTTAAAAATTATTGGAAAGGAAATAATCTTCATTTTCGAACAAATATACTTGAAAATTTTCATAAACAAAGAAAATAATTGAAAATTACATAAATCAAGCATGTCTCAGTTCTTTCTAGAGGATCTCTCGTAAATCCGAAATTAATTTTCACAAAACTTCGATCATATCTGAAGAGTATCAGTTGTGTCAGTCTTAAAAGAAAAAAAAATTCTAACAAACTACTGAAATTTCAAGCCAACAAGATAAATTTCCAACCAAAAAACAGATCATTTTCTACTAAAGTAGCTGAATTCTTGAACCAAAGGACGAATTTTAAACAAAAAAGTTCAATTAAAAAAAAAAGGATATTCAATAAAATTGATAAATTTTTTACTGAAAAAAAAAAATATTGACGCAGTAGGTAAATTTTCAAATAAAAAGATAAAAATTTAACTTGAATAATAATTCTTTAACAAAAAAAAAAATGAGTTTTCAACAAATAAGTGGAATTATCAACCCAAATGAATGATTTTTTTCAGGAAATCTTTCCAAGAATTTTTATTTGAAAAAGACGAATTTCTAAAAAAAAAATTTCCAAACGAAAAAAACGTTGTTGAAAAAAACGTATTTTCCACCGAACAGTTGAATTTTTAAGAATGAAATTCCTTTTTAACCAAATAGTTGATGTCTGAACCCAAAAAGATGAATTTTCAATTCAAAATATCAACCTTCAGCTTAATATTTGAATTCCAAACATGAAAAGAAATTGATGCGAAAATTCAACAGTTCAATTTTCAGTTGAAAAATTAATTGACATGAAAAAAAGTTAAATCTTCGAACGAAGAGATTAGTTCACAAATAAAATAATATATCTCATTATATGCCAAAAATTCAATTGCTAGTTGAATATTTATCTATTTTTTTGACAATATGTTTTATTTTTTTCGGAACTCAATTGCTCTCATTAAAAATTGAACTATTCCACTATTGGTTCAAGCTTAATTGTTTATAGCTGAGAATGCAACGATTCAATTTTTAGTTTATATATTTTGTGTTGTGAATTCTTCTGTTTCGGTAAAAAAATTCATTATCTTCATTAAAAATTTAACTGTTTAGTTCAATTTTCTTGTACTTTCTAAATAATTTTTCAGTTACGTTATGGTTATTTTTTCAGATCGATTTAGTGGAGACAAGAAAAGACGGAACAATGAGTGACACAGTGTAACAGATTCGGAAGGAAATTGTTTTCTATGAAAAGACGCAAACAATATTGATATTCCACATAATTGTAAATTGTTTTTCACGCAGAGTATCATTTTCAATATTCATTAACCGCGTCATTAATTCCAGAAAAGAATAATTATCGCGGTCCACAGTGGAAGAAAATTGTTAAAATAATTGCTGAATATCATAAGAAAAACAATAATGCTCTTAGAAATTGTTTATTGTCTCATTCTATCCTGAAAATAACTTTCATCGACTGACGAGGAAACATAATCATACAAATAGAAATTGTTTAAAAAAACTAAAATATGTTGGACAAAAAATATTGTCTTTTACATTTAATAACTTAATCATTTATCCCGAAAAAGTGAGTTTCAAAGATTTATTAAGGAAAACTATATTGTTCAAACAACCATCATCATCAATGTAATTCAAAAATAGAAAATGTTCTTAGTAACTAGTAACTTTTTTAATAAAAAAAAGTGATGACGGGAAATTCCAAAAAATACCGTCTGTGGAATGAATCTAAAAAAACAGGCCTACCGATCTGTCTCAATTTTAAATTCAATATTATCAAACAATTGGCAATTTTTAGCTTTTTCTTAACTTTGCAGACATGGATCCATTTTTGAGCGCATTTTCGGGAAACAATTTCAATAAGATTTGCCCAACTTACGACGATTCATATACTTAAACCTCATAGAAATTTGGAGACAACATTTTTCAGCTTTGCATTGAATCCAAGAAATACTCAGTGTAGAACAGTTGTTTACCAAATGATAGAAGAAAAAGAGAGAATCATTCTAAAAAAGCAGAATCTAAAATTAGTCAAGAATTGTGTTCTAAAAGTTATTTTGCATTACGTCATTATATTTGGCCCCACTGTGCTCATCGGTGTTGAAAGTTCTTACAAATTATACGCTACACCCGTAAAATTTTTAAAATTCGGTTAGGGATTCAAGTGACAAGGTGTTTTCAAGAAAATGGGCGAAAGATAGTAAAAAAGAAGCCCTGCGAACAAAAATCCATTGACGCTTTAATGTTTTTATTGGATTTCGATCTGACTCCAGATACAAAGATAATAATATTATAACATACAATTCTTTCATTAAATCAATGATACACAGTCTCCAGTGAATCGTTTTTTGTAACAATTTCCGTGAAACGATACGGAAAGACGGGTTTATCTATACCTACTTTACATTCCTCAGCTTCACCTGCGGTTATTCGATCGATTGCGCCGCTTATCATATTTATTTTTACTCTATAATGATTTTGATGAGTCATATATATTCCACGAAGAATCCCAGTATACTCCAATATTGCTAAAACGTCACCATTGGATGTTGATAATACAATATGTTCTCGAGTTGGCACGGGCACATATCTACCACTCCGTACTAGCAATTTAAGTCGTTTACCGGCAGGAAAAACGTATCTCCGAAATTCAAATCGCCGGTTTGGATTTGCGTTGGGAATAAGTCGAATATATCCAAGCTGTCCAAGTGCATATCCTAGTACTTCATGAGAAGGAGGCCTGCCTGGAGGAGATATGTACCTTACACGAAGAAGAGGCTCTTGAGAAGAAATCCGGTCAGGTGATTGTTGCCTGGCAGAAGGTGAACCAGGATTACGTTCGCTATCAGGATCCAATTCAAACTGCAGTGAATTGTTATTTGTAACAACTTTAGTAAAAGAATGTGGGAAGATTGGGTGCATTTCGCCTACTGGGCAATCCCTAACTTCATCTGAGGTCATATTGTCAATAGCGCCGCTTATCATATTCATTTTAACTCTCGGATGTTTTTTGTTCGGCCTATATATCCCACGAAGGACCCCACTATACTCCAATATTGCGAAAATATCACCGTTCGATGCTGATAATACAATATGTTCTCGGTTTGGCACGGAGGCATAGCTGTTCACTCCTGCTCGCACTCTAATTGGTTCAAAGGCAGGGAAAACGTATCTTCGAAATTCGTATTGAAGTCTCGGATTGGTGCAGGGACTAAGCCGTATATATCCAAGTTCTTTAAGTGTATATCCAAGTACTTCAAAAGAAGGAGGCCTGCCCCGAGGAGACCTGAACCTGCCACGAAGAGAAGGCTCCTCAGGAGAAGTCCTGTCAGGTGCTTCTTGTCTGGCAGTAGAAGGAGAACAAGGAATACGTTCTGCATGAGGATTCCCGTTGGACTGTGAACTTAAATCTGCAAGAAGAAATAGCGGATTCATTTTTTGGCAGTACGCTTCCGGTACCAGCAGAAAGCTCTTTTTTGGCGACAATGAAGAAGCATTTCAGCTAGTTATTTTTGGAGAGTTGTATACACAAAATCGGTACCGGTGGAAAGCATATTTTAAGGCTGAAGTTTGGACTGCCAGCGCTGGAAGTATATAACACGCTCAGTAATTTTTTCTCTCCAGAAATTGCTAACGCTATCGTTCGGTACAGATCTTTAGTTTCCACTTCCATTTTCGATCATTCCGAACCGATTTTTTTTCTCTGAGATATCGCACATTAACCAATTCAGTTACAAACCGTCCATTATGAGGAAGCAATACAATAACAATTCTAGATATATATATTATATTATTATATTTACCAATAGAATTAAGGATGATCGCCAAACAGTAGAAGAAAGTATAGAACATTATTATTCTCGCTAAGTAGAGGAAAAACTGACTAATGCTTCAGTGAATAAATTGATTAATAACTGTAACTAAGGAATATTCCATTGTATCATCAAAGTACAAATATAAACATAAGTAGTTGTTATCTCACATATATGTGAGATAACGACATTCTCAGCCACAAGATTATCCTTCTGAGATAGTTATATAATTCTTCATTTTTTAGCATCAACATTATAATTATTTCAATCTCATAGCAATGAAAAATTATTGGTTTTATGTGGAAATTAATTATCACCGATTTCATCGAATCTTCTTGTTATTAGATTCATTTATTGAGAAACAATAGCTTTTACTTTGAAGTCTGTCTAGCGTCGTTATCGTTGTTTTCTGTGAAAACAATTACTTTCGAAGTAATTAGCCCATTCGATTGCCTTTCGGTACACCTTTCAAGGCTGAAAACGAATGGATGATTGCGTCAGCCAGCCACTTTTAACCAATGGTTCTGTCGTTATCCATTGCAAATTCTTTCAAGAAATACAGAAATTCCCGTTGACAGCCAACCTGTGTAACATAAGATAAATCTTAACAAACAAATTTGCTTATCTCTAGAAAATCTACAAATCTTCTAGAAACAATTTTTTGATAATACGCATATCTTTTTTCAATTGTTAAGAATGTTGTGAACACAAATGAATAAATTTTCCGTTAAAACTATACGGGACACGGAAAAATGCTGAAGAATTGTTTATCTCAGAAAGGTTTTCAAATTTGTTGAAGACTATATTTTCGAAAGATGCATAGCTTTCTTTTTATTTGTAAAAAATATTATTAGAAATTCAATTTTCCGTTTGAACTGGGCAACAACAAAGATAGTTCAATTTTATCCATCAGAAGCAAATTTATTCATATATACTCTCTATTATAACTACATAGGAAAATTAATGTGGAATAAAGAATAAAATAATCAAAATGCGTGTGCTTTATTTTTGTGCTGTCACAGTCAAACCGAGGCACTATGTTCACAAAGAATCACGTTTTAGAAATATTCCAAAAAAATGAAAGAAAAATAACAGTTTTCATGGTTTTACTCTAGATTTGTAAAAGGATACATGTAATAAGTATTCTTTTCAAACCAAATGTTAATTTACAAAATTTCTTGCCTACATTTCATAGGACGCGTAGTTTTTGTTTTATTCTTGAAAAATAACATTGAGCTAAACAAATCAAAATTTCTTTAAGCTTCTTAAAATACAACAAAATATTTATTAAAAAAACTGTTTGACTAAATTAGATCTAAAAACATTCTTTTCAACTTTTTCGATAGTACGCGCACTTCCTTTTAATTTTCAAAACAAGACAATGCGAACACGTCTGTTTCTTCTCCATTGAGTGAATATTCTACCATTTACTTGAGAATTTTACTGTCTCGTTAGAAATTCGTTGTTCATTAGTTGAAAATTAAAACTTCTAAATTTTTCATTGCGCGTTAATCTTTGTGGATGAAAATTCAATCAATTGATGAAATCTACTACATTAATAAAAATTTATTTATTAGTTGAAAATTGCTCTATTTTGTTGAAAATTCGTTTCTTTTGTTGGAATATAATTTCTTGCATTGAAAATTCATATATTTCATTACTGGTTGAAAATGCATTGTTTTCAGTTGAAAATAAAACAATTTGTTTAAAAATCTATATATTATGTTGTAAACCCGTCTTTTTGGAAACAACATTTATCATCTTGATAAAAAATTTAACTGACTAGTCGAAAGTTGAACTACTTTGTTGAAAAAAATTTTATCAATTAAAGATCCATTTCTTTGGTTAATATCCAAAGTAATTTGTTGAGAATTATGCTTTCCAACAGCGAATTAGTGCTCAGTGAACATATTTTCTTTATATGATTCTGGAAAAGGCTGACCTGATGGGACATTAGGGTGGTCGAAAGTGAATTATAACTTTTTTTTTATAACATTTAAAGTTTGATCTTACTGGGGGTTTTTGTCGATGAGAGGATATTCGATGACGATTCTCTTCGTGAGTTTTATAAACAAATAATATGAACAAATTAACAAAAAAGTACTGTGGACTTATATAGGAAGTAAACAATGTTTTTCTCCTAATTTCCCCTCGAATTTTATTGCTTTTAATTTCCAGTTGTTTGTTTATGAAATAAATAAAGAATATCAAATGACAAATTTGCATCACTGAGTTTTACTGGTGACACCACCTAACAATGACTAAGATAAAAATTATTTATTTCTGCTTTGGGAATCCACCCTGAATATTTATTTAAGTTATTTCTTTATAAAATTAACAAATAATATCGGAAGGCGCATTTTTGCGATCTACTTCAACTTGGCGGTGGGAGCAAGTAATTTAATCGCCAAAATATTGTTTTGAAAAGGAATAATCGAAACTAATGTTCTAATAATTATATTGAATCCTATATTTTTTCTTGACATATATAATTACTACTTATCAATCCTTTTTCCCCTTGACACACCCCTGCGCATTGAGTCCAAGACATACTGAGAGTAGGAATGATGTATAACAAATGAAAGAAAAACAAGAAAAGAATTGAAATTTGTTGCTATTTGCATTGAAAACACGTATTAATTCCAAATAGAATAATATCTTTTGCTAAAAAAAGATGAACCTAAAATCAATTATTGTCTGTCGCTTCACGTGGATAGTGAGGCCACCCGACTGTACTACAAAACCATATCTTCTAAAGGTAAAGAGTGTTCATCGAGTTGTCTTTGTTGACGCAGTGAAGTTTGTTTGTTTTCCAATTGCATTGAAAATATCCACAAATTATGAGTCACAACCTTGAAATTATTAAAATACTCTAAGTGGTTTGGGTGATGACCTTAAGCAAAAGAAAGAAAGAAAGACACCTTGACTATCATAATAGATTAAACTGTTAATGTTTCATTTTGATTTTGAACCAACAGTCTGCAGTGAATCATAATTTGCAAAAACTTAAAAGAAAATATGTGGATAGATTCAGTGATCTATTCCTATCCGACATTCCTTAATTTTGTCTGTTGTCATATTATCGACGGCGCTGCTTATCATATTCATTTTTATTCTTCGATGATTCCAATCTGTCATATATATCCCATGAAGAATCCCAATATACTCAAAAATTGCAAAAACGTCACTATTGGGTGTTGATATACAATTTGCTTTCGGGTTGGCACGGGCACAAATACACAATTTCCTATTAGTAATTGAATTCGTTTGTCAACACAAAAGCGTGTCTTCGAAATTCGAATGGCTAGTACTGATTTGCCTGAGGAATAAGCCGAATATGTTCAAGTTGTCCAAGTGCAAATCCGAGTACTTTATGAGAAGAAAGCCTGCCATGAGGAGACCTGGAACTGGCACGAATAAGAGGCTTTTAAGGAGAAGTCTGTTGAGGAGAACATTGTCTGTCAGAAGAAGACCCAGGATTGCGTTCGCTATAAGGATTCCATTTGGAGGCTCCTGAGGGTAAGACGGGTTAGGTGAATGTTTGCTATTAGGATTTTCTGTCGACTTCTAACCTACGTCTCCAATGAGAAATAGAGGATTAATTTCCACAGTGAAAGCTCTGGTGGTCCCAACAAAAACTTCTCTGCAGTACCGTCAAAGAAGTAATCTCGTGGTACCACTGAAGATCATATTTCAAGAGTGGAGCTTAGACTGCCGGCGCCAAAAGTTCGGACAAACACCTAATATTTGTTCAAATTACAAGAATTCTTATTTAAAAATATGATATTTAGGAACATTAATTTTGTCACCAATCAAAGTGATCCTTTCCTTCTCCTATTAGTCGTTATCATCATTCATGAGTTGCAAATCGACTACAAAGTCTGATATATATATATATATATATATATATATATATAACGTTTCATCATGAAAGTCAGGAGCCGAAGAATGACAAAAAAACTCTCAACCTGAAGCAGACTGACCTCACTCTGAAGCAGGGAAGTCTTTGCCCATAACGGCAGTCTATCCACACCGTGATTTTTATTTCCTTAATACACTCATGTCTAACGTCTTTGGTTGAATTCAATGTTCCTTTTTCAAATGAACATATATTTCCTGGTAATCTATACTATTCTGTCCTATGTATATCCAGCATATCCTAGGAATATCCCTGGGTTATGAAATTTTCTCCTTTGCTGGATATCCGACGGTTTATCCCTGAAACAACTTGAAAGATAAATGGAATCGAATGAGATACCCCTCTAAATCCTATTGCTGAGAGGGTGTATTCATGCATGTGTGGCATAAAATATAATGAAAATTATATACATATATAAACAAACAAAGAAGAAAATATCAAAATCCAGGGATATTCCTAGGATATGCT
>CAKNXH010061674.1:85016-100064 GCA_932178445.1 Andricus quercusramuli
AGGATGACCGTCAAAGCAAAAACGAAAGCAATCGGTATTGTTAGGGAATTCAAAATCAAGTGAAAAATGCTTAAAACCTTCCAGCTTTTTGGATAAGAATGACTTATTCTGCAACAATTCCCAAAAATAGTGTCTGTAGCATGAGTTATACATGAAACTGCTATTTTTTATCACCTGGTGCATTTTCCGTGCACAGTACACGGACGTTGGAAAATCTTGAGGGTTAAAATTTATAATTATTTACTGGAAAAAAAGCTTTTTAGCTGTTTACCAAATGATAGAAGAAAAAGAAAGAATCTTTCTGAAGAAACAGAAACTGAAATCAGTCAAGAATTGTGTTCTAAGAGTCATTTTGCATTATGTTATTATATTTCGCCCCACTGTGCCATCGGTGTTAAAAATCCTTACAAATTATACGTTACACCCGTTAAATTATTGAAATTTGGTTAGGGGTTGAAGTGACATGGTGCTTTCGAAAAAGTCGGGACTTGAAACTCAAAATTGTATACGAAAAAAAAATTTGGATGACTTTATGAAGCATTTGCGAAAGATTGTAAGAAAGAAGCCCTGTGAACCAAAATACATTGACGTTTTAATGTTTTTATTGGATTCCGATCTGACTCCGGATACAAAGATTATCATATTATAACTTACAATTCTTTCATTGAATTAATGATACACAGTCTCCAGTGAATCGTTGTTTGTAACAATTTCCGTGAAACGATGCGGAAAGATGGGGTTATATATACCTACTTTACATTCCTCAACTTCATCTGCTGTTATTCGATCGATTGCGCCGCTTATCATATTTATTTTTACTCTATAATGATTCTGATGATTCATATATATTGCACGAAGGAACCCAGTGTACTCCAATATTGCCAAAACGTCACCATTGGATGTTGATAACACAATATGCTCTCGAGTCGGCACGGGCACATATCTACCCTTCCCTACTAGCAATTGAAGTCGTTTATCGGCAGGAAAAACGTATCTTCGAAATTCAAATTGTCGATTATGATTTTTCTTGGGAATGAGCCGAATATATCCAAGTTGTCCAAGTGCATATCCTAGTACTTCACGAGAAGGAGGCCTGCCCGGAGGAGACATGGATCTGGCACGAAGAGGAGGCTCCTCAGCAGGAATCAGGTCAGGTGAATGTTGCCTGGCAGAAGGTGAACCATGATAAGGTTCCCTATCAGGATACAATTCGAACTGCAGTGAATCGTTATTTGTAAAAACTTTAATAAAAGAATGTGGGAAGATTGGGTGATTCTCGCCTACTGGGCAATCCCTCACTTCATCTGAGGTCATATTGTCAATAGCGCCGCTTATCATATTCATTTTAACTCTCGCATGTTTTTGATTCGGCCTATACTTGTATATCTGACGAAGGACCCCACTGTACTCCAATATTGCGAAAATATCACCGTTCGATGCTGATAATACAATATGTTCTCGGTTGGGCACGGTGGCATAGCTGTTCACTCCTGTTCGCACTCTAATTTGTTCAAAGGCAGGGAAAACGTATCTTCGAAATTCATATTGAAGTCCCGGATTGGTGCGGGGACTAAGCCGAATATATCCAAGTTCTTTAAGTGAATATCCAAGTACTTCTAAAGAAGGAGGCCTGTCCCGAGGAGACTTGGAACTGCCACGAAGAGAAGGCTCCTCAGGAGATGTCCGGTCAGGTGAATTTTGTCTGGCAGTAGAAGAAGAACCAGGAATACGTTCTGTATGAGGATTCCCGTTGGACTGTGAACTTAAATCTGCAAGAAGGAATAGAGGAATCATTTGTTGGCAGAACGCTTCCGGTACCAGCCAAAATCTCATTTTTGGCAACAATAAAGAACCTTTTCTGCTGGTTATTTTTGAAAAGTTGTATACACAAAACCAGCACTTGTAGAAACCATACTTTGAGTGTGAAGTTCAGGCTGCCAGCGCCGGAAATTTAGGCAAATAACCGATTATTTCTTTAAATTACAAGAATTTTTTACTGTAAATATGAAATGAAGAAGGCTAATATGGTAAAAAATCATTTCCTTCAGGAAAATATTGAGAAATTAAGTTTGGTCCCATGTACCTAATGCTACTAACCGGTGTCTGGAATCAACCATTTCGCTAGTGAACATCGCATACTAAAACCCATTTAAAAGGTTATAGATGAAACTGAAAGTATTTCTGTGACTGCTCAGCGACGACAAAACACAGAGGCATTGAAAAGGTTCAAGGATTTGACCTACGTTATTTTTGTGAGTATTAACAGGGGTGCATTTACGCCCCACAAGTCGTTTGAAACGGCTAGGTTTTGACCAATATTACTTGTGTGACCAATCCCAGGGTGCTTTTTCGCTCAACCCCCACGGGACCTTGAAAAGGGGTTTGACCAACATCACATTTTTATAACAAGCCGCCAGAAATGTCTCCCTTTTTGTACCCAAAGACCGCACTGGACCGGAGATATCGCACATTAACCAATTCAGTTCCACAATGCATTGTGGAACAATTCAAGGAGGCGAGAAACTGAAATGGTTAGTGTGTCATATCTCGAAGAAAAAAAATCGGTTTGGGATGATCAAAAATGGAAATAAAAAATAAAAATATGTACTGGACGATGGCGTTAGCAATTTTTAGAGGACACAAATTGCTGATCATGCTATATTGCCTCAAATATGGCTGAAAAAAAGCCATTTTGCACATTTAGGCGAGGATATCGCAAAAACCTGATATATGTATAGGAAACATTTAAACAACGGATTCGTTTTTATGGCACCAAAATCCTTCGCGGTCACATAGTCCCGTCTTCGGGCTTAAATTTTGTCTTCCTGCGTTATTCGTAATTTTTGAGTCGCAAGTCAACTAGAAAGTCTGATATACATGCGACGTTCCACCTTAAAGCTACAAGACAAAGAATAACAATATACCTCTCAAGTCACATGACCTGAATTAAAAGCAGAGAAGTTAGTTGCCAGTAATGGTAGTTGTTGAATAAATATATATGTTCTGGTGAAGCCTAGTACAAAAAGAGTAATGACCTTGATGACCATAAACGATTTTCCGTTATACAAAAACCGCCATGTAATATATATTTATTTATATATATATATATATATATATATATATATATATATATATATATATCTCTTTCTTCTTCATATAATTTTTCACTCAATTCATACCCCCAAATAACACCTCTTGAACAATGATTCGAAATATCTCAAATAAACAATTGAGTTTCACTTATTTTAAAAACAGCTGAAAACTTTATTTTCGTTTCAACTCTAAAATACTTTTGAATCTTTAGGGACAGAAACGTGTGAGAAAAGTGTTATTTGGAACCTAATAATAGAAATAATAGTTCCGTTTTCCAGCAAAATATTGAAGAAACATCAAATATATCAAATATATATATATATATATATATATATATTATATTTACCAATAGAATCAAGGATGACCGTCAAAGAATAGAAGCAAGTATAGAACATTCTCATTTTCGCTATGTAGAGGAAAAACTGATTAATGTTTCAGTGAATAATTTGGTTAATGACTGTCACTAAGGAATATTCCATTGTATCATCAGAGATTAAATATATGCAGAAGTAGTAGTTATCTCACATATATGTGAGATAACGACATTTTACGCGTCAAGAATAACCTTCTGAGATTATTATATCATTTTTAATTTGTTATTATGAACATTAGAATTATTTTATTATCGCAGCAATGAGAAATTATTGGTTTTATGTGAAAATCAAGTATCACCGGCTTCATCAAATCTTGCCGTTATCAGACTTACTCATTCAAAAACAATAGTTTTTACTTTGAAGTCTGTCTGCCTTCGTTATCATCGTTTTCTGTGAAAACAATAACTTTCGAAGGAATTAGCTTATTGGATTGCCCCTAGGTACACCCTTCAAGGCCAAGAAGGAATGGATGATTTCGTTAACCAGCCACTTTTAATCAATGGTTCTGGCTTCTCTATTGGAAATTCTTTTTAGAAATACAGAAATTGCCTTTGCCGTTCAGCCTTTGCAACATAAGATAAAATCTTTACAAAAAATTGCTTATCTCAAAAAGATCTGAGAATTTTCTGGAAATAATTTTCTGATAATACGCATAGCTTTTTCCAATCGTGAAAAATTTTATAAACACAAATAATTGCTACAGACTACCTAGAAAAATTCATGTGTAATAAACAATAAAATGATAAAAATGCGTATGCTTCATTTTTGTACTGTCTAAGTCAAACCGAGGCAGGGTGTTTACAACAAACCACGTTTCGGAAATATTCTATAAAATGAAGGAAAAATAACAATTTTCAAGGTTTTATCTTAGATTTCTGGAAGGATACACGTAATAAGTGTTCTTTTCAAACAAAATGGTAATTTACAAAATCATTTGCGTACAGTTCATGGGACGCATAGTATTTGTTCCATTTGTGAGAAATAAAATAAAATTAAAAACATCAAATTTTTTGTTAAACAACCTCAAGTACAACAAAATATTTGATTAAGAAATTGATTGACCTACAAAGAGGAGCAAGTGATATTAATTTTGTAAGTAATTGCAAATCGTTTTTCACAGAATATATCACACTTGACATTTATTATCTGCGTCACCAATTTCAGAGAATAATAAATTTTCACTATTGACAGGGGATAGAAAATGCTTAAACAGATTAAAATTGTTTAAATAATTGCCAAATATCATATAAAATGAATATCAGTCTCAACATTCGTCAATTATGTAATTAAATCCAGAAAAATGATAACTTTGTACGATTTGACAAAAAACAAAATAGAACAAATTGAAATGTTTTAAAACTTGTAAAATAGGTTAAAAAATAATCTTTTTTGAAATCGATAATATATTTATCACGCTTTTGATAATGTAATTAAGTAGTGCTTCGCATTCGGTCTTTTTACTTCTCCCAAATTTGTGCACAGACCGTTAAATATTAGAGGTCAAAGCATCAACAACTGTAATTTCGTGATTGTGAAATCACTTTTGTTAAAGCTCCTTTGGTCTAACCAAAATATCATCATCACGTATCTCGTTCTTGGCACTCGATTTTATCCAAAATGCGAAGCTTGCTGCATCATGGTCAACACTATTATATTAAATGTGTGTTACATTTTCACGATTTGAACCAAAAATACATTGAACGAACAAAAATACGAAAAAAAAAAAAAAACGGAAATAATAAATTTTCACGATTCGCAGGTGGTCAAAATTGTTCAAATTATTGCTGAATATTCCAAGAAGGAAAATAATACTCTTAACATTCGTTAATTGTGTCCTTATATCCCGAAAATAAGTTTTTGCGTCTCAGTGGGAAACAAAATCATACAAAAAGAAATTGTTTAAAAAAAATTTGAGTATGGTTAACAAAAAGTATTGCGTGTAATATTTTATCAATATATTCATTCATCCAAAAAAAAAATAAGTTGGGTCGGTTTACTAAGAAAAACTATATTGTTCAATAAATCATCATTATGCACGTAATTTAAAATTCGCAAAAAAATACTGGGAAACTAGTAGCATGTAAAATAGTAACATGTAACTAGTAACATAGTCAAAATAGTATCATTCATTTTCTAGCGTATTTTCTGGGTCTCCACCAGTAGAATTATTAAAACTCGGTAAGTGGTTGGAGCGTTATTAATTTTTCCAAAGAGTTGAATCTCAAACCTAAAATTCGTGTAAGACACAAACTTTGCATGACTCCATGAGGCATTGCCGGAAGATAGTAAGAAAGAAGCCCTGTGAATAACAATACATTGAAATTTTAATGTTTTATTTGGATTTGGATCTGACTCCGGATTACAAAGTTCTTTCAATCATAGCTTACGTTTTTTCATTAAATCAATGATACACAGTCTCCAGTGAATTATATTTTGCAACAATTTCCTTACAAAGATACGGGAAGATGGGGTTGTCTTTACCTACTTTACATTCCTTAATTTCATCTGCGGTCATTTGAACGACTGCGCCGCTTCTCATATTTATTTTTATTCTATAATGATTTTGATGTGTCTTGTATATTCCACGAAGAATTCCAGTATATTCCAATATTGCAAAAGCGTCACCATCGGATGTTGATAATACAATATGATCTCGAGTTGGCACGGGCACATATCTACGACTCGCTACTAGCAATTGGAGTCGTTTATCGGCAGGAAAAACGTATCTTCGAAATTCAAATCGCCGGTTTGGATTTTCTCGGGAATCAGCCGAATATGTCCAAGCTGTCCAAGTGCATATCCCAGTACTCCATGAGAAGGAGGCTTGCCCGGAGGAGACATGGACCTGGCACGAAGAGGAGGCTCCATGAGAGAAGTCAGGTCAATGGATTGTTTCCTGACAGAGGAAGAACCAGGATTAATTTGTCTATCAGGATTCCATTCGGACTGTAGTGTATCGTATTTTGTAACAAGTTTAATAAAAGTATGTGGGAAGATGGGGTGAATTTCGCCTATTGGACAATCCCTAAGTTCATCTGAGGTCATATCGTCAACAGCGCCGCTTCGCATATCTATTTTAACTCTCAGATATCTATTTGACCTATATATCCCACGAAGAACTCCACTATACTCCAATAATGCAAAAATGTTACCGTTCGATGCTGATAATACAATATGTTCTCGGTTTGGCATGGGGACATAGCTGTTAATTCCTGTTCGCACTCTAATTGGTTTGCCAACTGGAAAAATGTATCGTCGAAATTCAAATTGAAAGTTCTGATTGGTGCGGGGACTGAGCCGAATATATCCGAGTTCTCCAAGTGAATATCCAAGTACTTCAGAAGAAGGAGGCCTGCCCCGAGGAGACCTGTGCCTGTCACAAAGAGGAGGCTCCTCGGGAGATGTCCGGTCAGGTGATTGTTGTCTGGCAGAATAAGAACCAGGAATACGTTTCGTATAAGAATTTCCGTCCGACTGTGAACTGAATTCTGCAAGAAGAAATGGAGGATTCATTTTTTGGCAGTGCGCTTCCGGTACCGAAAGAAGGTCTCTGCTGGCAACAGTAAAAAACCTTTCCAGGCGGTCATTTTCATAAGGTTGTATATAAAAAACCGTTATCGGTAAAACGCATATTTCAAGGGTGAAGCTTAGACTGTCGGCTCCTAAAGTCTAGACAAATAACCGATTATTTTGTTCAAATTGCAAGAATTTCGTGTTACAAAATATGAAATGTAAAAAGGCTCATATGGTAATAAATCATTCTTGACCATACATATTAGAGACATTGGAGAAGTTTAGGGGTTTGATCTACATTATGCTTATGATGAGTCTATCCACTCCATCATTTTTTTTCTGCTTGACACATTCATGTCTAATGTCTTACTGATTCAATCAAAATAATGCAAAATAAATTTGAAATTCCTCCTTACCCTATAGATTTTATGTTGTTTAACAAACATACATTTTCTGGTAAAGCCTAGTACAAAAAGGCTTTAATAACCTTAATGATAATAAACTATTTCCTCTTATTCAAAAACCTCCATGAAGCGAACATTTTCCTATTTATCCTTCTCTTTTTAGTATAATTTTTCACTCAATAGTTACTGCCAAATAACACTCCTTAAGCAATGATTTGGAATATATCAATTAAACAATTGAGTTCCACTCATTCCAAAAAATGCTGGAAACATTCAATTTTCAAGTCTAAAATACTTTTGAATCATTAGAAAATGAAGTGTGTAAGAAAAATCTCACTTGGAACATCTGAATATACCAGAAACCTCTTATGGATATCGAATGGAATATCCCAGTATATCTCATACCTGTATGGGCGCATTCACGCAGGTTTCATTTAAAATATAATAACCATCATAGGTATATCATATTATTATATTCACCAATAGAAATAAGGATGACCGCCAAAGTGAAGAAAAAAGTATAGACCATCCTCATTTTTGCAAAGCAGAGGGAAAACTGATTAATGTACTGATGAAGAATTTGGTCGACAGTAGAACTTACTAAATTACTCATAAGTGTGCATCTGTACAATGTAATCGTTATATCATAAATTATTAAAAGCGTCAAGACTATTTTGCTGAGGTATATATATTTCATAAGTTATTTTAGTGATAAAATATTATTTATTCGATTTGTTAAACCTTATCTCTAAGGCTTTATAATCGTTCACGTTCTAGGAAAATTCCGCTCCACATTTACATTATCACCTTCGGAATTACAATTATCATTATCGTTTTTCTTATCTGAATATAAAACTGTTAAGATGGGAAACCAAGTTTGAATCTATTTACTATTCAGTCATGAAATGATTTGTGATTTTTAGGTTAAATGAGATGAGTAATATACGATTCGAAAAAACAAAGATTGGTCCAGCTAAAATATTTAATAGCTCAAAAACTAAAACTTCAACTGATTTTTCGAAAAGAAATGATTTTAGATTTATTTTTTTAACGTTCATACAGCCATGTAAGTCCGGACACTTGGGTCTGGGACACCCTGCATATTTATGCTGATAATTTTTTTAAACTGCTAATAAAGTTTTTGAATTTTTTGTTGAAAACTGAAGTTTATTTGTTGAAAATCATTCTTTTCTATCAAAAACTTCGAAGTTTCAATTTTCCTCTCTCTTGAACAAATGCAAATTTTTTTTTAAGAATGTGCTTTCTCATTCAATTCATATTTTCTAAAAGTAGAAGAAGAACTGATTGATACTTTAGTGAATAATTTGGTTAATAACTGTAGCTAAGGAACATTTGATTGTATCATCAGAGTACAAATATATGCATAAGCAGTCGTTATCTCACATATATGTGTAACAGTGACATTTTAGACATCAAGATTGTTCTTCTCAGATAACTATATCGTTTTAACTTTTTTATTATTGCGATTGTAATTATTTTATTCGAAACCACCATTTTACACACAAAAAAAATATTTTATAAAGTTTACGGATTCACAAATTAAAAAATTTCAAATCGTATGTTTTCATCCACAACAACAGAATCAGTGAGACCTTTATTCATCTATAATGACGACGCTAAATGTTATGACTGTGAATCTTCATCACTCAAAATCATTGAAATAACAGCCATAATGCCATCCCTCAACATTAATGAACAAGTGAAAGATGCAAAACAAGATGTACTATCCGAAAAATCGAAGGATACACCTGAGCTGTCCTTCGAGAAATTTAATAAATGAGAAAGGAAAATAAAACTCAAGAATGTTTGGACGGTGATCATCATTCTCAAAAAATATTCACTTCATAGGACGTTCTCTAACCATTTCGGTAAAGGGCTATCTAATTCATTCCGAAAAAATATCATACATCACTCGTGAGGTTTTTCTTATTATTATTTCTCTTGTTTTCTCTACTTCATTCGGATGGGCGAGCATCCAATAATTAATCATCAAATATTACATTTTTCGATGAAAATTCTTCTTTTTCTTGACAATCCAAGTCAATGAGAAATTATTGGTTTTATGTGAAAATTTAGTATCACCGATCTCGTCAAATCTCGCCGTTATCGGACTCATTCATTGAGTAGCAATGGTTTTTAATCCAGTGTCTATCTGCTGTCGTTATCATCGTAGCCTATGAATACGATAACGTTCGAAGAAATCAACCGATTGAATTGCGCTTCAGTAAACTTTTTCAGACTTTAAAATGATGGATAATTTCATTAGCTAGCAGATTTTTTTTGTTAATTGTGAATATTGCCATTGATATTGAAAACTTAAGTTTCCTGGCAAAACTATGCAGGGCGGCAAAAAAGTGCTGAATAACGAAACTGTTCATCTTAAAGAGATTTACAAGTTTGTTAGAGACTACATTTTCAAAAGCCGCAACAATAAACATAGGTAAATTTTATTTATCTAAAGCAAATTTCTTCATTTGTGTTCGCTATAATAAATACAGAGGAAAGTCAATGTGTAATGAAGCAGAAACAATAAGATGGTAAAATACGTGTGCTTTATTTTTGACTCTCCAAATCAAACCACGGCACAATGTTTACAATCACGGTCTTGAGCTGATGTCATAATTTTTGGTATCAACAGGTCACAGTAAAATGTTTCAAGTCAAAATTGATTCGCCCAAAATAGATCTGAGTTGTTCGTGAAAACACGCTTTTCAAAGAAGCTACAACAGTTTTTTAAATTAAATTGATTAAAAAAAAAAAAGATTCCTTCTCGCTCCGCTGGGATTTTAGCGCCAGGTCAACTGATTGGCAGTCAGGTGTTCCAACCACTAAGCTACACCTTTTTCGATTTGAACAAACAAGACAATAAAAATAAGTCTGCTGCATCTCTATTGAGTGAATATTCTATTATTTCGTTAAAAATTGAACTATGTCGTTAAAATTAATGTGTTCTTAACACTAAAAAAAAATATTGTGTTCGAAAGTTAAAGAGTGTTCATTAATTTGTCTTGGATGTCGCAGTGAAATTTCTATGTTTTGGAATTGCATAAAATATCCCCCCCAAATTATACGCCACACCCTCCAAAATTGATAAAATAATCTGAGTGATTTGGGTGATAACCTTTAGCGGAAGATAGAAAGAAAAAGACCTCTATTACCATAAAATATTAAACTGTTAACATTTTAATTCAACATAGCTCTGACTTCGAATTACAAATATTATCATATTTGGGTTTGAAATTTTATATTGAATCAATGATATACAGTTTGCAGTGAATCGTTATTTGCAAAAACTTCCCTGAAAAGATTTGGGAAGATTGGGCGATCTCTGCCTATTTGGCATTCCTTAATTTCATCTGCGGTCATATTATCGACCGCACCGCTTATCATATTCATTTTTACTCTCCGATGATTTCTTTGTGTCCTATATATTCCCCGAAGAATCCCAGTATACTCCAATATTGCAAAAATATCACCAATGGATGTTGATAATACAATATGCTCTCGGGTTGGTACGGGCACAAATTTCCAATTTCCCACAAGTAGTTCAATTCGTTTTTCGGCAGGAAAAATGTATCTTCGGAATTCGAATCGCTGGTTCTGATTCGCCTGAGGAATGAGCCGAATATGTCCAAGTTGCCCAAGTGCATATCCAAGTACATTGTGAGAAGGAGGCCTGCCCGGAGGAGATTTGGACCTGGAACGAAGAAGAGGCAGCTCAGGAGAAGTCTGGTCAGGAGAATGTTGTCTGCCAGAAGAAGAAGAACCATGATTTTGTACGCTATTAGGATTCCTTTCCGGATGTAGTGAATCGTGACTTACGAGAACTTTAATAAAAGTATGTGGAAAGATTGGGCGTTTTTCGCCTACTGGGCAATTCCTCATTTCATCTGGGCTCATATCTTCAACTGAGCCGGTTATCATATTTATTTTCACTCTTGCATGAGTTCTATGTGTCCTATATATTCCACGAAGAACCCCGCTATACTCCAATATTGCAAAAATGTCACCATTGGATGCTGATAATACAATATGTTCTCGGTTTGGCACAGGCACATATTTTTTCAGTTCTAATTTCATTCTAATTGGTATACCAGCAGGAATAACATACCTTCGAAATTCGAATTGAAGGCTCTGATTTGTATAGGGACTCAGCCGAACATATCCAAGTTGTCCAAGTGAATATCCAAGGATTTCGGAAGAAGAACTAGGATTACGTTCGTTATTAAGATTCCATTTGGACTGTAGTGAATCGTTATTTTCAGCAATTTTTAGAAAACTTAGTGGAAATATTGGGTGGTTTTTGCCCACTGGACAATCTTTCGCTTCAGCTGGGGTCATATTGTCAACTGCGCAGCTTGTCATGCTTATTTTGACTCTTGAATGAAGTCTATTCGTCCTGTATATTCCACGAAGAACACCGCTATGCTCCAATATTGCAAAAATGTAACCATCGGACGTGGATAGTACAATATATTCTCGGGCTGGCACAGCCACATATCTATGCAGATCTACTCGAAATCTAATTGATAAACCGCCAGGAATAACGCATCTTCGAAATTCAAATCGAAGGCTCTGATTTGTGCGGGGAATAAGCCGAATATATCCAAGTTGTCCAAGTGAATATCCAAGTACTTCAAGAGAAGGAGGTCTGCCCGGTGAAGGCCGTTCACGTAAATTTTGTCTAGCCGAAGAAGAAGAACCAGGATTACGTTCGCTGTTAGGATCCGCTTCAGACTGTAAAGTGAGGTCTGCAAGAAGAAATAGAAAATTAATTTCCACAGTCGAAGCTTTACATGTTCTAAACAGAAAATTTTCAGCGGTACCGGAAAAAAAGTTATATGCCGGTTTCGCTGGAAATCATACTTCAAGGGTGGAGTCTACACTGCTATCTCTGAAAGTATAGACAAATAACCAATTGGGTGATCAAATTACATGAGCATCTTAATCACAACTATAATTTTCTAGTTGACCTTGAAGACTATAACACATTAGAAGGGTTGAGGGATTTGACCTACATTATTTTCGAAACTGGTCACAGGGTTACATTTCTGCTTCCATGAGTCTTAAGAATCGAGTACGTTTTGATTAACATGACTTGTGTGACCAATTTGAGGGGTTTCTCTATATCCCCGACGAGACGCTGAAACGTAGTAGGGGTTTGAACAACATTATTTATGTGCCCAATCACAAGGTTGCTATCCTGCTCCGGTAAGTCGTTCTCCTAATTCATAAACTGCAAGTCGATTGTAAAGTCTGGTATATACATAAAGCGTTCGATCATAAAAGCCAGGAGCCAAAAAATGAGAAAAGAACTCTTAAGTTACATGACCTTACTCTTACGCAGAGAATTTTTTTGCCCGTAACGGCAGTCCTTCAACTGCGTTTTTTTTTCTTTTTTTTCAATCCATTTATATTCGATGGCTTTGGTTGAACTCAATGTTCCTTTGTTAAAAAAACATATTCACTTTCTGGTAAGGACTAGAGCAAAAATGCTCCGATAACCTTAATAACACTTAACAATTTTTTCTTTCACAAGAGCCTTCATAAAACGAACATTTTCCAATTGATCTTAATTTTGAAGAATATTTTCAACTGGAATTTTACTGTCAAATAGCACTTTTCGAGCAATCATTCAAAATAGACAAAATATGTAATTGAGTTTCACTTATTCCAAAAAATTCCTGAATATGTCTACAACAATCTAAGATATAAATAGTATCAAATCGGACATCCCTGTTAATCCTCTTCCTGCAACGGCTATTCATGCATGCGTTACATTAAATATCGTGAAAATTTTATGTATATATGTATATTATTATATTTACCAATAGAACTAAGGATGACTGCCAAAGTAAAAACGAAAGTATATACCATCCTCATTTTCGAAAAGTAGAAAAAAAACTGATTAATGCTTCAGTGAATAATTTGGTTAACAACTGTATCTAATAAAGATTGCATAGCATCATCAAAGTATAAATATACACATAAGTAGTCGTTATCTCACATGTGTGTGAGATGACGACATTATAGGTATCAAGATTGTCCTTCTGAGATAATGATATCATTTTTCATGTTTTGTTAACATTATTATGATGATTACATTCTTATCTCAAATAGAAGGTATCGGTTTTATGCGAAAATTGAGTGTTGCCGATTTCATCAGAACTCGACGTTTTTGGACATATGATTAAGAAGTTTTTACATCGATGAGACAAAATACGTATTTTCACAAAAACAGTTGAATTTTCAACAATAGAATTCATTCTCGACCAAATAGTTGATCTTTCAAATCAAAGGACGAATTTCCAATCAAGTACATCAACTTTAAACCAAATAGTTGCATTTTCAACTCAAAAAGAAATTAATACAAAAATCCAACAACAGAATTTTCAACAGATTAGTTAAATTTTCGAGCAAAGAGATGAATTTACAAATGAAATTATGTGTCTTTAACCAAGTAGTGATCATGCGATAGACCTGTAAAGCTTTTCTCACAGGACGCATACTTTTGTTAATTTTGAAAAACAAGAAATTGAAGATAAGTTTTTTTCATCTCTTTTGAATAGGTATTCTACTATTTGGTCAACCATTTAACTATTTCATTGAAGAACCTTTGTTTTTTGCTGTAAATTAATTTTCTTTTCAGTCTTCCTTAAACTATATTGCCAGTAATTTCCAGGTGTTTGTTTATAAAAATAAAGAAGAATATCAAATTAAAAATTTGTATGACTCATCTTCTCTGGTAACATCATCTAAGAATAACTAAAAACAGAAAGATTTATATTTCCTATATGAAATTAACCATGAACATTTCTTCATATTATTCGCTTATAAAATTAATATATAATAATATATATTACTCCAAGTTGTTTTCAAGAAATTCCATTTTCAAAACTCAAAATCGCGTAAGAAAAAAAATGTTTGTTGAATCTTTGGAGCATTGGCAGAAGATCGTAAGAAAGAACCTGCAAATCACAATACATTGAAGTTTCAAAGTTTTAATTCTATTCTGATCCGACTACGGATTACAAAAATTTAGATTTATAAATTTATTTTATTTGAATTCATAGCTTAAAATTTTTTCCACTGAATTAATGATAGACAGTCTCCAGTGAATCGTTATTTGCAACAACTTCCGTAAAAAGATACGGAATGCTGGTGCTATCTATACCTAGTTTACATTCCTTAATTTCATCTGCGGTCATTTGAACGACTGCGCCGCTTCTCATATTTATTTTTATTCTATAATGATTTTGATGTGTCTTGTATATTCCACGAAGAATTCCAGTATACTCCAATATTGCAAAAACGTCACCATTGGAAGTTGATAAAACAATATGTTCTTGAGTTGGCACAGGCACATATCTACCATTCCGTACTCGCAATTGTAGTCGTTTATCGGCAGGAAAAACGTATCTTCGAAATTCAAATCGCCGGTTTGGATTTGCGTTGGGAATAAGTCGAATATATCCAAGCTGTCCAAGTGCATATCCTAGTACTTTATGCGAAGGAGGCCTGCCTGGAGGAGACATGGATCTGGCACGAAGAGGAGGCTCCTCAGCAGGAATCAGGTCAGGTGAATGTTGCCTGGCAGAAGATGAACCAGGATTACGTTCGCTATCAGGATCTAATTCAAACTT